>JAEANM010025242.1:0-10981 GCA_017656035.1 Myanophis thanlyinensis | reverse complement strand
CAGGGGTGGGCAATTATGGCTCCTTCATGACTCGTGGACTTCAACTCCCAGAATTCCTGAGCCAGCATGGAATTGAAGTCCACGAGTCATGAAGGAGCCATAATTGCCCACCCCTGCACTATAGTATACACAGGATTATATGGGATCATCTATATAGCCCGTTATAAAATATAATTTTCCCACTCTAGTGAACAAAGAGTTGGGAAGACTGAGTTCTAGTCCTGCTTTAGACCCAAATTAAGCTGTGTGACTTTGGGCCAATTGTTTTTCTCTCAGCCTTAGAAATAAGACAATTGCAAACCATTTACAAAGAAATGGGCAGTCCTTTGATCACCTGCTTGTGACCACCATTCTAATTTGACCCCATTCCTTGAAAATCCCTGATAAAATCTGTTTCTTGTCCAGAGATTCCCAATAAAAAATTGATTAAAACTAGAGAGCACAAGAAGAAGGAAAGGCCCAGTAAGGGGGAAAAGAAAATGTTTTTTTTTTAAATAAATAATACATAAAGTTATTTCTTAGAAGCCCTGATCTGGAAGAAGAATTTGCAGCTAAAATCTCATAGCTTTAAGACATCTGACAGGAGAAGTTAACAAAAGAAGGATGCGTTTTCATTTGAAAATTATACTCCTGGCAGCTGATTGACACTTTTTCTGTAGTAATTTTTATAGCATTGCTACGGTACCTCAAAGCATAAGAGGTGCTCTATTTTAGTCAAATATATGCTATTGAAAACACTTTGATTGACAGTACATAAAATTATAGAAGAGAAACGAAAGGGGAGAGAATGTTAACATTGGAGTTAAATCTATTTTTTCACCTTATCTCAGTGTGCATATATAATGAATGCATACTTTCATATTTCTTGATGACTTCTTTCACCCTCAGTGTCATGCTCTTTCTAGTGATGAACTTCAAAAAGGCTGTTTCAAGATTTTCTGTGGACATCCTCTCCTATCTCAGTGAAAGAAGATGTCATATGGACATTGGCTGTCTCAATTCTAGTGGGTGGAATACGTGAGTAGGAAGAACTATAACAGTTACGTTCTCCTATGGTCTTAGAAGCATCTGGTGGCCCACTACGAAAAAAAGATGGTGAGCTTTAGGCTTTAGGTCTGATGAAGCAGAAGGGTAATCCTTATTTTTAGACATAAGAACTGACTCCCGTTAGTCAAATGTGAGAATTGACTCCCTCTTACTTGATGTAGCAAGTTTTGCTATCTTCTTTGTGAGCTCATGGCATCCCTGGAACAGATGGGGCTTTTGGTCAGGGGTGGGGATAACTTAGCAACTCAGCACCTATTTTGCTGTGTCTTTTTGCTAATGGATTAAGATGTCTCATCCTAAAACAACACTTGAAGTGAGTGCAGTACTCACCAATGGATGCCTTTTCAGTAAAATGTGTTAGTTGGAAAAAGTGCTTAGTAGACTTCTCCTGAATTTTTTTTGTTTACTTTTTAAACAATTGTATTGCTTTCATATAAGAGAGAGAGAGACAGAAAGAGAGAGAGACAGAGACAGAGAGAAAGCCAAAATAGAAAAGAAAAAGAAAAGAGAGATATTGTCCTCTTTATCCAACTACCAGATCTGGATTGCAAAAATCCAGATCTCCAGTGGAATCAATGAGAATTCTCTACCTTTGTTGTCATTTTGTGACCATCTGGATTTGGCTGCCCCAATTGCCTCCCCCTTCCTCCCCTCCTCTGCCCCCCCCCACCAAAAGCATGCTACTTCCTCAATAAACCTTACTCGCCCTTTCAGACTGTTCGCATCTGTCTCTACATACTCTTAATTGATTTGATCCACTCCCGTATATGCACTACTGAATTTGAATCCCGGTGTTTGAAAGATTCCGACCAGGTTGTCTCATTTCCACCACACCCTCTCAAATGCAAAATAATGCAGATTTTTTTTCTATGGGCAACAAGCAAGGGAAGATTTCTGACAAAGAAGGAGTTTCAATGGAAAAACTATGATTGGAATCCAACATTTTAAGAAAGAAAATGAATATAATTAGTTGCAAATCTATTGTGGAGATATAAAGGTAGGTAGGTAGGTAGGTAGGTATGTACAGAAGCAAAAAGCAAATATTTAAAAATAAGCCTCATACCCAATACAACTAATGTTTTTTCCTCACAGAAAGGTAAATAGAACTTAGCGAAAGCACTGAGAATAGAGTTAAGAGGCATGTTTAAACAAAGCCATAAATAAATAAATAAATAAAATGATTCTGCAGCTTATTCAGTTTGTGTGTGATATCATCAGAAAGTTCTTCAAATATTTGACAGCCCGGGAAAGAAATATTGACAGCTCTTTGATTGAAGGGTTCAAACGCATTTGTGCTATTGACTGAAAATTGTATGGAAATTTTGGGCCATTATTATTATAGAAAAGAAGCTTGTAGTTGAAGTGATATTAAGTATAAATACAGAATTTATGGAAACAGCATAGTAATACCAGCATGTACTTTCTTTGCTTTGAGACACAAAACAAAAGCATCTTTGTGTGACTTAATTTATTCTGGGGCAGGGCAGTTTTAAATTATATTTTTACAATCGAAATCCAAGCTTATATATGCAATGTGGTCTCACAGAGTCACAGATGGACTGAACACTGCTTCTATTGATTTATTATTGCAGTACAATTATGCTACTAGAACTGGCTCAAGGTTCATCCCTGGGCAATTTAAACAAAAGACAGCTATTTTAGACATTGGGCTGTCACAAACTCCTCCTCTAGAAATGTAAATGGCTTCTGTGATATTTTTATTAAAAGAGATGTGCTTATGGGATCTACAAACTCTGGTGACAAAATAATTTAATTAACCTGGTTAATAGCTCTATCTCAGCTAATTTACATAAGAATCTTTTCAAATTTATGTAGCCTCACCTTCTAATTTCAAAGTGTTGGGAAAACATTTCTGAATGTTAATATTAACATTAATAGAAGTTCAGCATATATTATGATAGAAAGCTTTCTAAAAAACCAATCTGACTTTCAGCTCCTCTTGTGGTATTAAATATTAGCAGCACTCCCATTCTTGAAGCCAGTAAGCAATATTGGCTGCAATGGTTGTATTCAAATAAGTTAACAACCGGTTCTCTACCCTAATTCTCCAAACTGCTTAGAAATTTCTAGCAAATAGGCACAAACTGGTTGAATCCAGCTCTGATTGGCTGCAAGAACTAAGGCCTTTTTTCTTGTATTGTCTGAATACAAAATATACCTTTATTTATCATGGCTGTGAATACAAAGATACACTAAGTATATTTGAAGCCAAGGAGAAACCTTATATGAAGTTAAATCATTGACCCACCTGATTCATAATAATAATGAAAATTTGTTATACAGGTAGTCCTCGACTTACAACAATTCATTTAGTGACCATTTAAAGTTACAACAGCACTGAAAAATGACTTATGACCATTTTTCACAGTTACGACCTTTGCAGCATCCCCATGATCGGGTGATCGGGTGATCAAAATTCAGATGCTTGGCAATGGGTTCATATTTATGACTGTTGCTGTGCTCCAAGATCACGTGATCCCCTATTGTGACCTTCTGACAAGCTAAATAAATGTGGAAACCAGACTCACTTAACGACCAGGTTACTAACTTATCAACTGCAATGATTCACTTGACTGTGGCTAGAAAAGTCATAAAGAAGGCAGAACTCAATTAACACATTCTCACATAGCAAGAGAAATCTTGGGCTCAATTGTGGCTGTAGGTCGATAAATAGATGTATTTAAAGTTGAGAGCAGAGCTTATTCACTTCAGAGCTGAGTACTTAGCCAAATAACTCTATCTACTTTATGTTTACAGGTACTTGAAGTGAGAGAGAGGAATGCATACTATGGGGGTAAGGCAGACGTTTCTGCCAATGAGAACACAAACTGCCCATAAACTCTTTTTATCCAAGGAGCACACGAAAGACTCCCTTTGAGCTCTGTTTTCAAATAAACAGGCATAGAGCCAAAGCCAATTTACTTCTCCAAACAAGCCAAAGTGGTGCAGAGCAGTTTCAAAATGTCTTAAAGGCAGTTTGTGGGAAAGATCAGATAAAAACAGAGAAGACACACCTACCAAGAAAAGTACAAGTAGAATTTTAAACAATCAATAAAGATGTTGGTTTAGAACAGGGATCTCCAACCTTGGCTACTTTAAGACTTATGAACTTCAACTCACATCATCTACACCAAGCTCCCTGAACTGCACTCCATCTATAACAAATGATGCCAGACTACAGCCAGGAAGATAGTGAAGGACCCCAGCCATCCCAACAATGGACAGTTTGCTATGAAGCTGTTAGGAAAGTGCTTCCACTCCCTGAAAGTCAACACCAAGAGACTAAGCAGGAGCTTCTTCCTACAGGCAATATGGACCCTAAACCATAAACCATAACAACCCAGGACTAAACCGAATTCCCACAAACTAATTCACTCCTAACTTATTCTCCTACCCTGTCTAAACTATTCTCTTGCTCTACTATCTAGGGTTGCAAGCTGTCGCATATGCATTTCACTGCATTTCGTACCATGTATGATTGTGTATGTAACAAATAAAATTTGATTTGATTTGATGTCCCAGAATTCCGGAGTTGAAGTCCAAAAGTCTTAAAGTGGCCAAGGTTGGGGACCCCTGCTTTAGAAGGCTTCATCTATCACACAACAATTCAATATATTAAGGGTGACTTACCATACACGCCATTAACTCATAGGAGCAGGGGGCTTTTGGTATATTTATTGTGTTGCAAGAAGCTCTAGTGGGTACACAGAAAGTTAAAAAAACTTGCAAAAGTTTTAGCAGTATTGTGTAGCCATTACTGGACATAACCAACTGGTGTGCATATTTTTTTTTTAAAAAAAGATGCCTGTGACATAGTACAGGAGTTCTATTGAGCAGCCACTTAAATATGAGCCAGCAGCGTGCTGCACCTGCAAAAACAGCCAACATGGTCCTAAACTACATCAGTTCTGATAACCCTGATACAAAAAAGATGTTGAGACTCTAGAAAAAGTGCAGTGGAAAACAACTAAAATGATAAGGGTTCTGGAGGCTAAACCATACATTGAATGGTTGCAGGAACTGGGTATATCTAGTCCAATGATGGCGAACCTTTTAGACACTGAGTTCCCAAACTGCAAGGCGCATGAACACCGGACACCTGAACACTAGCTGGCGGTGGGAGGTGGGGCATCACAACATCGACAGCTCTGCAGGAGGAAAGATCTTTTTCTTTCATGAGCTTCTGTTTCCCTGCAAACGATGGCAAAAAATGCCACAGAGAAATGCAATGGCATACGTGCCCACAGTGAGGGCTCTTAGTGCACTTGTGCCATAGATTTGTCACCACTGATCTAGTCTAACAAAGAGAAGGACCAGGGAGTGGTATGATAGCAGTTTTCCAATATCTAAGGGTCTGCCACAAAGAAGAGGGGGCCAGCCAGTTGTCTAAAGCACCTTGAAGACCTTGAAAAACATAAAATAATGGATGGAAACTTATCAAGGAGAAATCCAACCTAGAACTGAGGAGAAATTTCCTGACAGTGAGAAAATTGATCAGTGGAATGGCTTGTCTCCAGAAGTTGTGGAGGCTCGAACACTAGGGATTTTTTTTAAAAAAAGAGAGATTGGGCAGCCATTTGTCCAAAATGGTATAGGGTTTCCTGCTTGAGCCAGGGGTTGGACTAGAACAGTGGCCCCAAATATTTTGGGCACCAGGAACCAGGTCCATGGAGAGAGGTTTTTCTGCAGACCAGAGGAGGCATGGTTTCACATATTGCCTAATCCCATGGATGAGGCTTCGCTTGTTTTCACAGCATGGGCTGGTTGCTGGCATCCTGCGGATTGATGCCAATCCACAGACTGGGGGTTGGGGACTCCTGGACTAGAAGACTTCCAAGTCCCCTTCCAACTTTGTTACTCTGTTATTCTATCATTGACTACCGTACAATTAAGTATACAATTCTGCCAGAGATTTTGAAGCGAGGGTTTTCTTCAAAGCAATGCTTTTTTAAAATTCATGATTCGTTAAAAAAGTTCCATGGAAAATGAGTAATCTCTTCAGTCTCTTAATTCTACTGTAAACATTATTTTTGCTTCATGTTAATCCAAATAATGTGCCTTAAATAATATGTGTATATAGTAATCTGATGAGCTTTGATTTCACCGACATACAGTTCATAATGATAGAATTTAGCAAAAGCAGGTAAGGACATGCTAACCATGTGAAATTATCTTGGCAATATTACTGAAGTATAAAAACATGATTATAATATGGAATTCTACCATCCTCCATATCAGGATTTTCAGCAGCCAAATTTTCTATCACTAGAGATTTGCTTCTTGATTTTGTGTGTGGGTGTGGGAGTATGAGTGGTTTTTAAACAAACTAATAGCCTTTGTGGCCTGACCTACATGATAGGAATACTGTAAATCATTCACAAGAATAAATGAATGTTCCACAAAGAGTTTTAACACTGAGGAAAGAATAAAATCCGGTTATATGTTGTGTCCTTAGTTGTTTAAAGTATTATGAATAAATGTGTAAGGAATGCTCATGGTGGAATTAGAAGTGTGTTAGCTAGGGATGTAAACACATGTGAAACAGAGGTCAAATTCAGCAGGTTCTAGCAGGTTTGCTAGAACTGGTAGTAAATTTTCTAAGCAGTTCAGAGAACCGGTTGTTAGAAGAAATCTCCTTTTGTTTTTTTTCCACTTTGCAGGGTTAATCCTGTAAGGAAGGCAGGAAAGAAACATTCTGGTGTGTTTTCTAGCCCAATCTTTATTGCCCTGCTTACAGAAACTGTCCACCCAGTCACATGACCCCCCAGTTATGCCCACCAAGCCACACCCACAGAACCGATAGTAAAAAAAAATAGAATTACACCACTGTATTACAGTATATACAGTTGCTGTAGTGTTACTAGCTAAGAATTGAATGAGCAGAGGGTTGGACTAGAAGACTTCAAAGATCCCTTCCAACTCTATTGTTCTATGTTCTACATAGTGAACATAAATAAAATACTAGATAGATGGTATGACAGGGAAAGAAATATGGATCTAAAAAGGAAGATCAAATGTCTTACAAAAAGTAAGTTAAAAGTAAGCCAAAACAATCAAATGGATAAAATATTCATTAAATATGGTAGAGAAATTTTAAGGCAAGCAAATCAGCAAGGTAGTCTACTATGTGGTCTATTTATTGGAATAAACATAGATGTGCATAAGAGGGTGCTTTGCCCTCATTGTTAACAGGTCAGTGAAAATTGGCTTTGTCCAGAGGAACTTCAAAGGAAATTGGGGCAGCATTAAGGGTGCTGCATGAATGAACTTCACACAGCCAATCCTCATCAGAGCAAAGCTAGCATTTTCCTTGAAATGTTGCGGTTCTCTGGAACCAGTGGCCATCTCGTTCTATCATCAGCAAGAATTCCTGCCTCTTGGCACGCAGACTGTCCTGTTTGTGGTGACTTAATGCATTTTGGAGATGTATGTTTTCTCCTTTTGCCGAGTCTTCTGATTGCAAAACTATGCTTACGCTAGTGAAAGAGGGAGGGGAGGTAAGTCAGATTGGATATTTCCTTTTTATTTTTTAAATAAACATCTATGACTACATGGATGAAAGATGGGCAATATTTAGAGCAAATATATGCACATCCTTTTTCCATAGAGGAATCACACCCATCATCATCAAGCATGAAGTGAGGAGAGCCTTCAGAAGAGTGAACATCAGAAAAGCAGCAGGTCCAGACAGTATCCCAGGCCGCATCCTCAAATCCTGCATAGACCAACTCACTCTGGTGTTCACAGAGATATTCAATCTCTCCCTACTCCAATCAACAATCCCTACGTGCTTTAAACAGTCCACCATTGTCCCCGTTCCCAAGAAACCACATCCTACTACCCTCAATGACTATCGCCCCATTGCCCTAACCTCTATAATAATGAAATGCTTAAAGCAATTAGTCAGAGATCTCATCACTTCCTCTACCAGACACACTGGACCCCCTACAGTTTGCCTATCAACATAACCACTCAACAGATGACGCCATTTCCCATCTCCTCCACACCTCACTCACTCATCTGGATACTGGAAAAGGAAACTACATCAAAATGCTCCTTGTGGACTACAGTTCAGCATTCAACACTATAATCCCCTCCACACTGACCAGCAAGCTGAAACACCTGGGCCTCAGCCTATCCCTATGTCGGTGGATCTCCAACTTTCTAACTGGGAGACACAGTTTATAAGGATGGGCGGGCAAGTCTCAACCTCACTCACTCTCAACACTAGAGCCCCCCAGGACTGTGTCCTGAGCACCCTACTATAATCCCTATACACATACAACTGCACAGCCACTACAGACTCCACCACCATCATCATTAAATTTGCTGACGACACTGTTGTGGTAGGCCTGATCTCCAACAACAATGAGACAGCCTATCTAGATGAGATTAAGAACCTGGAAAGCTGATTCCAGAAAAACAACCTCCTCTTCAATGCCAGCAAGACAAAGGAGCTGATAGTGGACTACAGCACAAAGAAAAAAAGGACATACCAGACCCCTGTCATCAACAAAAGCCCAGTGGAGAGAGTGGACTGCTTCAAATACCTAGGCGTCCACATCTCGAAGAACCTAACATGGACCCAACACATTGACACCATGGTGAGACAATGCCTATACCATCTGAGGCGACTGAGAGACTTCAGTGTACCCCCAACAGTGCTCAGAAACTTCTACTCCTACACAGTAGAAAGCATCCTGACAGGCAACATCACTACATGGTTTGGGAACAGCACCAGACAGGACAGGCAAGCTCTACAGAGGGTGGTGCACATAGCAGAGTGCATCATCTGCACCAAGCTAACTGAACTTCACTCCATCTACAACAGATGATACCAAACTAGAGCCAGGAAAATAATGACAGATCCCAGCCACCCCAACAACAGACTGTTCACCATGATGTGGTCAGGAAAGTGCCTCCATTCCCTGAAAGGCAACACAGAGAGACTAAGGAGGAGCTACTTCCCACAGGCGATACGGACCCTAAACCAAACCACAACAAACCCAGGACTATAAAGTATTCCTATAATCTACCTCTCTCACCCACTCCCTAACTTATTCTCCCTCACTGTCTATACTATTCTCTTGCCCCACTACCTACGGTCATGAGCCGTCACATACACATTTCACTGCATTTTGTACCATGTACGACTGTGCATGTGATGAATATGATTTGATTTGATCTGATTTGATTGAGTGGGAGTGAGAAGTGGATGAGTGACCATCATTCATGTTTCTCTTATTTAGCTGGCAGGGTGTGATTGATTCATGTTGTTCTTTGTATGTCTTCAGTGTTTTAAGGGCAACAGACCTTAAAGGCAATCTTAAGTGAGCTTCAGATGGTTTTGTGACAGTAAAAAAAAATTCAACAGGGAAGAGCTGAATTTTCTGTGGCAGCCAGGCCCCAATATTTCCACCAGAATGAGCTGGAACAAAATGGTTCCAGTCACCTGTAAGTCACTCCAGATGCTAGATGCTCTTTTGCAGCCATCTTTAGTGGTGGTGTGCTCAGCCATCAGGAGAAGCAGCACCCATATCTCAGAGACAATGCTTTTGAATGCCACAGGCAAACATTCCCTGTTGTTTAACTCAAAAAATTATTACGCACATTACTATGCTTTTCCCCCCTAAAGCTTCCAGTTCTCTCAGCTTCAAGTCAGCCTGCTGCATTCATCCTTTCTGTTTAATTCTGGACATCATACTGTGGAGTGCAATTTTCTTCCGGGGGGGGGGGGGTGGAACAAAAGCACAAGGAACATTTGCAGCTGAATGGATAAAGAGCTTTTATTTTTCACTCTCTGACCCAAATCATAGCACACTGAAGAAGCAAAAAGCAGCTTTCTTGCCCCCTACCTAGCAACCTGTTAAACAGAATCGCCCCCCCTCCATGCAGAAGCCCAGCAGGAATTTAAAGTTTGTCCCATTTTTATTGAATTTAAAGCCAGAATCTTGTTTGTGCTCAAATGCCAAAACATAATCTTCTCAATAAATAAACTTGACTCAAAAATCTACCGACTAAGAGACTACAGGATAAAGGCTTTGACTGGAAGACTTGGAAATGGAAGATACTGCGGCTTGCGGGGAGGGGTGAGTAACACTGAATCCATTCCCAGGAGATTGGCTTGACCTGTAAGTGCTCTCATGCATAGAACATGGGTCATTGTTCTTATATTAAGGTTTGTAGGCTATCTAAACAAACGGCAGAGATTCAACCATTGCTTAGGCTAAGATGGTTAGAGCACAAATTGAATGGTTTCACAGGAGTGATGCATGGCGAGGATTAAACTGATTAAACATATGTGTTCTCCTTCTACCCCTGACCAGCTGGGTCATCACCAAATAATAGAAAAAAGGAACCTTTTTGGACACGACAGTTTTTCTTGATACCCACCAAAAGAGAAGGATTTTCTATTGTAAATAAATTTTCTAAATCAGCTCTTATCATCCTTGACCTTGTCTCAAAATCTCAGAGGTCGCCTCCTAGATCATTTTTGCCTATACCGTAGATAATCCAGGTTTTTGGCATCAGCTCATATAAATAGTCCACTGTGTTCTTTTGGGTTTAACATTTTTATTGAGTTATAGGATAAAATAAGATACAAAGTACAAAAGCAAATAGGAAAACAGTGGGGAGGAGGAAGTGGGGAAATGAGAAATGAGGAAGGATAAGAAAAGAAAAGAAAAAGAAGCATTGACTTCCGACTCTCTCTTTTGCAATAAAATAAGGCATTGACATCAAATCACAACTTTTGGTTTTTTTCATAATAATATGAACAAGCCATTTCTGTAAAGATCTATCAATCTACCATAACTGGTAAAACCCAGAATCAAAGTTTCAATTCAATTTCAATTCAATTTCAAATTTATTGGTCACATACACAGTCATACATGGTACGATATGCAGTGAAATG
>JAEANM010025241.1:0-10981 GCA_017656035.1 Myanophis thanlyinensis | reverse complement strand
TTAACTATGGTCCGGCCCTCCAATGGTCTGAGGGACCGTGAACTGGCCCCCTGTTTAAAAAGTTTGAGGACCCCTGGTTTAGACCACCAGTTCTTATTTATAACCTTAGATGATAAACAAGTGACCAGTGATATGGCATTTGCGGCACCATTGTTCACTAAATTTTCCACAGCTTATATTGATAAAACAGCAAACTAAATTAAAGTCAAGTTGAAAAAAATAACTGGCTACAATCTTGTTAGGTTCAGACATTCCATCTAGTAGTGCCATGTGGGTAACATCCAATTTTGCTAGATTTGGCAATTTTCTAGGAATTGGGACATTTTAAAAAATTACATGTACCTTGGACTTTGGGTCATTTTAAAAAATTACATGTACCATGGACTATCAATAGTGTCTTTAGAGAAGACGTTATAGTCTCTCCCAGCAGCTTAAAGAGAAAAAAGGGAGTATGGAAACGAAATCTCTGCAATAACTCCTTTCACGCTTTTTGAAAATTATGGCACTGGGGCATAAAGAGAAGAAAAAATAAGCCCTTAAAGAGAAAACATTATTACTTCTGAAAATACATTCATTTATATTCAAGCTATAAAACCTCTCACTCATATTTCAGTGGTAAGAATATTATAGGTTTGTTTAGTCTACTTCGCTTTTAGCCACAATTTTTAGATGAACTGAAAGAATCATGAGTCTAGAAATTTATTCTGAGAACTAAAATGAACTAAATTCAAATCATATCAGATAATATCATTCTGTCTGGTTACCACAAGCTTTTATCATCTCAGCAAGATAATCTGAGTGAAAAGATATTTTTTTTTTCTTGTGATATGTTATCTGCCTAGCTATACAGACAGAACTACAATATATCAAATACGTAAGTTGCAGTGCTTGTTCAAATGATTTAAATTTTCTTTATGGGAAAGTTTTTGAAAGAAACTGCCTGTTTTGTACAATATCAATCTAACCTGCTTGTCTGAAACATCAAAAAAGTTATGACAGTATAGATTTTTACAAATTTTGAAAGAAGCTAATAAGAGTTTAGAACTGCAGTTGGAATTCATTTTTCCTCCTGGGACAATTTTCGAAAGAATATAGAAAGTCCAAGAAACTAGAAAGCATAAATGAAGAAACAAAATCCATGAAGAGAAGGTATAAATAGCAAACAATAACAAAAAAATAGCAATGTAATATGATACAGGTAGTCTTCAACTTACAGCCAAAATTGAGGTCAAAATTTCTGTTGCTATGCAACGCAGTTGTTAGTGAGTTTTGCCATATTTTATGACCTTTTTGGTCATAGATATTAAGTGAACCACTGCAGCTTTTAAGTGAATAATGTGGTCATTAAGCAAATCTGCCTTCCCCACTGAGTTTGCTTATCAGAAGCCAGCTGGGAAGATTACAGATGGTGATCACATGACCCTGGGACAGTGGAACTGTCATAAATACATGCCATTTACCAAGCACCCAAATTTTGATCAAGTGACCATAGGTTGCAATGGTCGCAAGGATGAAAAGTGGTAATAAGTCACTTTTGTCAATGCTACTATAACTTTGAACAGTCATTAAATGAATGACAGAAGTCGAGGACCAACTCTCTAACTTGAAATAAGAATATGAAAAAATTAACAGTAGTTAAAAGAAGGAACTGCTTTAAGAATGTATGTATGCAAGACAGTTTATTAGATGCTGGATTTCTACATGGAGCAATCAACTATGTACCTCACTATATATTTTTTTCTTTTTACAGCCCTTTAATCCCTTTATTTAGTATGTCACCGGGGCAACTGAATGGAGTTGAACATTTACTGGCCGAATGCCCTTCCTGACACCTATGCAGAGTTTGCAGCAGATATTTTCTCTTTGCTTCCTGACAGAGAAACATCTGCAGCTGCCTAGGATTGAACTCTCAACCTCTAGTAAGCATCTTCACCTCTAGGTCACTGCTCTGTATACCTCACTATATAGTAATAAAAAATTACTTTAAATATTGATTGGATGTAGAGCATGATATGAAAAGTTCAGACTAGTGACTACAATGCTCCCAAGTTTAATATATATGTAAATGGAACACTGAACAACGAAAATGCCAATTCACTTAAATGGAGAAAAGAGAAAGAGAAAACTTATAAAAACCAAATGAATATGGAATTGAAACAGAATATGCCATCAGAAGCCAAGATTTCATTCAGTTTACTTTAGAATGTATATAATTGATAAAAATATAAATGGATACATGTCAAGGAAGAAAGCATAAAGTGAAAAGTGAAAGACACGTTTTTAAAAAGTGAGGACATTTTTTAAAAAGCATGCATTCTAAGAAAACAAATGCATATTGACAACAAGCCAAGCAAAAACACAACAAAAGAAATTCAAAATTGCACTGCTATATGTTACAATTAACAATTCTGCTTCAATGTAGTTAAAGCAGGAAATCAGATAAAGATACAATGTTTGTGAACTGGAATCCAGTTTAGGATGTCCAAGTAGCTAGGTATAAATCAGAGGACTGGGGAAAAATTCTTCAAAACATTTAGTGGATAAATGTTGCCTGAATTGCTTTTCAGAAAGAAATTAAAATAGCAAGTTACAAGTGACACAAGAATTTGGTAGACATATCCTTAGGACCACAATCCTATTTTTCTAACAGCAGGGACTGTATGTATAAGATGTCAAGACTCAGGATCTTCCTACAAAGCTATGTAAGGCAGTTCTCTGCCTCAGAAGCTTATACCACAGTAGCAACAAGACAGACTAGAGCAGGGGTGGGCAAACTTTTTGATTCGCGGGCCACAATGGTTTCTAAAATTTGACAAAGGGGCCGGGCCAGAATAGGAGAATGGTGTGTTTGTGTGAACGAATATAAATTAAATATAAAAACCATTACATGATTTGGCCTTTAACAGGCAGCAAAACACCATTGTGCTTAGTTTATTGGAAAAAATGTTGCTTAATGCTTAGCTTTTCGTTGGGCTGATTCCTGCTAGTAACTAGTTTGGCAGGCCGGATTAAAAAGCCCAACGGGCCGGATGTGGCCCACGGGCCATAGTTTGCCCATGTCTGGACTAGAGGGAAAGAGAACTAAAAAGCTACTGGCCTATAAACCCAACTTTTCTTGTTGTAATTTATTAGCCATTATTAATACATCTATAACTGCTGAATGGGAATATCTTAAAAGTGTAATTTTTGTCCATTAATTTCTTACATATTAATGAAAATATGAACTAGGGCTTACCTCCTATATGTGTAATTCAGGCTTACTATTTTACATAACCTCCATTTATACACTATACCAGTTTCAGAAGGGCAGCTGTATAACTCTTAAAAGCTAAAATAGTTACACTTAAACAATAACATTATCAGTGAACTGTGCAACAGTCAACTACATCAGATGTCATTTTTATAAAACTCCAGTTACTTGTATTCCTTTTTGATATAAGAATGCAGAACTAATAGATAAGACCATGTCTAATCTTTAAATGGTAACTGATGAAATTCAGTCTTTGAAAATTTTAGTGCAATATTTTCACACTGTAATATTATGTTCCATCTAATATGCAGCTTGGAGGGTCTTCATCTACTTTCTACATGATCCAATATAATTATGAATTTGTTTAAACTGCACTGGAATGGCAAATTCTCTAGCTCATGATCTAATAATTAAGCTATTTTTATACATATTTCTACTGAATGCCATAATGAAGTAGAAAAGGACAAATATTCTGAATACTTAACATATTTTAGCAGCAGGTCTAAATCAATTTAACTGAAAGATTCCCTAACAAGGAAAGCTTTTCCCTCTGTAATAAAAGTCAATTTTTACTCCAAATACTCAACCAAAGAAGTTAAAAAGTTGCAGCATTTCTCCTATGTTCAGCCTGATTGGAGACTGCAATGAAAGCAATTCACCAGCCCTTTTTTTATCTTTTTTCCCAACAATCTCACAACCTTGTCCATACATGCCAGTAACCCTACTACCGATGTTATTTCAAAATCACCATGAATACCTTTTTAGAACTGCTGGAGCACAATTTCACTTCATTTGTGGAAAAACATAATCTGAGAATTATCTTCGTTATTAATTAGCCTTGTTTCACTCTATCTCATTATTTTAGTCTAATTTTTAAAGGTATTAAACAGTACTTAAGAACTGTTAGACACTTCTTATATTTATTCTTCAGAACAATTAAATAGCTACATAATTACTAAATTCTTGCATACTTTAAAATTGTCTATGCTACATTAGTAATAGTATCATGCAGCCAGCAAAGCTGTGCAAGTTTTGTTTAACCAGAAACAGCAATTGGCAGGCAAGTACATTTATTAGTCCAGAAGTTTATGCTGCTGGATTCTTTTAAAACCCAAGTATCATAAGACTACCTTCAAGAGCAAAACAACAACCTATATTTAAAATACACCTTTTCATATTGTTGTTTTATCTGATGACACTATCTATTCTAGAAGTTTTGGACTGAGGGTGCAAATTGTAGATGTTGTAGATCAACATATGTGGAAACCAGTGGATAAAAGTTATTCTATTTGAAGGTTCTGAATAACCACATCAGTAAATTAGTTGATAGAATTTGATTTGCTGAGTTGAGTCTGTTCAGAGTCTTGAAATAATTTATGTTCCCAATGTTAGAAGTATCTATATTATGAAATGTTTTGCCTAGTAGTTTGTGAAAAGATTCAATTCAATTCAATCCTTTATTGTCAACACACAACGTGTGTGCAGCGAAATTGCATGAGCCTCCATCGGTACAATAACCCAAAGTACAGTCACAGAATACATTCAAATATAGAACAGGTCCCTATATATATATATATTAAATGGGGAGCAAACATTCTCTTTGTCTTTGTATAATAATTAAATATTTCCAGAAATACTATTTTCATATCTGAATGAAACTTAAGTGCAATGGAACAAATTAATTAGCGGTCCTCATGAAAATTTCTGTGGAAATAGTATTATAGATAAAAGCAAAATCAATGTCTTCTTGTATTGTTTTCTATTACTACATAGCTGAAAGATGTCAGTTTTGGTGAATTAACCCATTGTAAACAGACATTGCAAGATTGTTTTAAAAGTCACCCAAGACCCAAAGTATTTATGTATACACGGATCTTTTACACTTTAGAATTACTGCTGTTCCAAAAGATCAATGCATTTCTCAAACACACTTCCAAAGTCTGATAACCATTTAATTCAAGGGGGGGGGCGGGAGAACATATCCATGTGTTGAATGTGTACTCAATGCTGAATACAATGCAAACTGTAACAGCTTCAGGTAACACAATGGAACTACGTAGACGTCAGCTTCAACAAGCAAGTTCAGGCAATGCAATCAATACACACACAGATTGCCTTTCTCCTTTCCCACATGTTTGTTTCCCATGGTAGAAGACAGCTAAAATGAAAGTCTTCCAAAACCGAGCGAAAACCATATTAAACAGATCCCACGGGCGGAATAACTTCTGAAAGTTCCAAAAGCAAATATATTTGCAGATTTCCATAAGATCTTCCCCTCCTACACCCCTCCCCCCCTTTTTTTTAAAGCGACCAAACAGCCGAGTTCCGTCTTGAGTGTTTCGGAGCCTTTCCCCCCCTTTTGAAAGAGATATGTGTTCCGGAAAACTTAGTCCGCTCTTCCCCGATCCTCCGTCGTAAAAGGGCGATAAATCAGAAGAGAAAAGTTCGGTCGGTTCCTGGGCCTTGCAAAAGCCCCAGTAGGAACAAAACTGCGCACTTGGCAATTATGAAAAGTCAATGCAGAGGTCTTTTTTTAAAATAAATAAATAAATAAATAAATATATTCTATTATTGCATAATTCAAAGCTGTCAGATTCGGAGTAAATTAACCCATTGTAAACAGACATTGTAAGATTGTTTTGAAAAGTCACGCAAGAACCAAAGTATGCGTGTATATATAACGTTACGAGCAGAGGTAGCCGACCGTTGAGCAGCGGATAACTACCGCGGGGACTAAGGGCGAGGAAAGAAGGGGAGAAGCGCGGACAGACGAAGGCGGTAAAGAGACAGAAAACACCAGACAGAAGCGGAGAAGGGCGCTTCCTGCAAGCAGGAGAGCCCGCCGAGCCACCGGAGACACTTACATAGCGCTTTAACTTCTTCTCCGGGGGCGACTTTCGGAGCCAGCCCTGGCAGACCACCTCCCCGCCGCTCATGGTTGCGTCTCGCCCCGAAGAGCGAGGGGACTGTTTCTTCTTCAGCTGCGACGGCCGGGCCGGGCCGAGCCGAACAAACAGCCCAAGAGAACGCAAGAGGAGCGCCGCGCCGCGCCTGTCTGCCGGCCTCCTCCGGCAGCTCCTCTCTGGGGGAAGGGAAAGAGGAGGGAGAAGCGCAGGAGGGAGGAGACGGCCGGGAAAGGGAGCGAGCGAGCGAGCGAGCAAGCAAGGCTGGGAGGAAGGAGGGAGGGAGGGCCGAAGGGTGCGTGTGGGGCTCGTCTGTGAATATTAACGCGGGTGCTCCGAGCGGAGACGGGCAGCCCCGAGGAAGCGACCGCCCCTCTTCGCTCCAGGCAAACGAGGGGTTCGCTTGCTGTAACTTTCAACTACTGCGGACCCAGCAGTTGCACGGAAGCCCGGCGTCGGGAAAGTCCTCCCTGCTCCGTCTTCTTCCACAGAACAGGGACCTCCCACCCGCTCTACTGAAGCGTGAGGCGGAGGGCTTCCCTCGCCTCGCCTCGCCTCGCCTCGGGTCCGCCCACAGCGACGCCCTCATGCCCGTGGCCAGCCAGCGCAGCGGGGAAGGGAGGAGTCCAGCCGTTCGCGCTCAATTCCTTCGGCTCCTCTGCGGCCCCGAGCGGCTTCCTGAGGCGCCCCTCCAGTGCCGTCTTGAGTTGAGGCGCGAGTCTTCGTGACTGGGAGGAAGGCTGAGCTCGTTGTTTAGTGCCGCCTCAGCCCAGCGAGAGCTCTTGGCCCGGGGTGGGGTGGGGTGGGGTGGGGGTGATGAACCGGGAGGCGGAGCAGTGGTCCCGGCCGAAACGCGTTCGGGAGAGCCCTGAATCATAAACCAGCCAAGCGCAGTAGAGGCCAGCGTTTTCTAGGAACCGAGCCAGCGCGGTTCGTCTGTGGTACAGCGCGTCCTGAGAACTCAGACAACTGAGTTTGGTTAACTGTGAGTAAGCATATCTTGTGAACCCAGCCTGGATTTAATCATCACCAGTAGTCCTCGACTTACGACCACGATGGAGCCCAAACTTTTCTGTTGTTGAGTTTTGTCTCATTTTTTATCACATTTCTGCCAGAATTGTTAAGTGAATCGCTGTAGTTTCTAAATTAGTTAAACAAATCTGTCTTCCCCATTGACTGCTGACTTTGGGACACAGCAACAGTTATAAAGATAAATCAGTTGCCAAGCATCTGAATTTTATTCACATGATCATGGGGATGCTGCAAAGGTCCAGTAAAACCTATGGTTGCAAGTGGTCGCATACGCATTTCACTGCATTTCGTACCATGTGTGACTCTGCATGTGATGAATAAAAGTTGATTTGATTTGATAAAAAATGGTCATAAGTCACATTTTTCAGTTTCATTGTAACTGAACGGTCACTAAACGAACTGTTGTAAGTCTAGGATTGTGATGGCGAACCTACGGCACTGGTGCCACAGGTGGCCCGCAGAGCCACAGAAGCTGTTGGCTAACTTACCTCCAGCTGAGCATGCACATGGAATTGCGCATGCACACATGCACGATTGCAGAGACCAGTTTGTCTTTGGAGCTCTCCTGTGCATGCACACATGATTGCTCATGTGTGGGTGAGCGCGTGTGCTCAGCACAAGTGCATTGCACATGCAAAAATTGCATGCATGCGTAGATGGTGGAGGAGCCACACGCAAGTGCAGATGGCACACGCAAAGTGTGTACTTTTCGGCACTTGGTAAGTAAAAGGTTTTCCACCACTGGTCTAGGACTACCCATATTTGTTGAATAGATATATTCATTTGCCTACGTTCACATATGCTTCTCCCTCAAATCTTTGTTTGCAAATGAGAGCCTGCGGTTTAAATCAAATACAAATCACCACACTGGTTTACCACAGTGTGCGAGCTTACCCAGTTTTTGCTATCTTATCTATCTGACTGAGACATACCGTAGATCTTGCACGTACTGTAAGTTTCCTCCCCTTCTAGGCTGGTTCTCCTGCAAGCCCTACCGGGCCCTGCAGTAATCAATTGCTGACTCTACTGCTATAAGTCTTTCCTTCTTCCCCCAAAGTTGGCCTCGTGACTTTTCTGTGTACTGCACTCAGCATCCAAAATCAAGATTCTGTGAGAAAGTTAGCCTGTTTTGTTTTTTCTTTTTTCTCCTCTCACGTGCACATTTTCTTTCAAAAAGGAAGGAAGGCAAATTGAGCGAATCCTTAAAAAGGATCTTGGGATCTGTACAATGTAACAACAACAAAAGGATGGTGGAGAATTGCTGAAGGCCTACAAAAAAAAAAAAAAAAAAAAAAAAACTTTTCCAGAAAAGCCAGGATAGCACTGAGCAAGAGAATGGAGATTTGGGAAGATAAAGATGCAACTTTTTTGCCTACTTTTCATGATTGGTATAAAGAGCTGTTGCATTAATGTTTGCATAATTAATAATTAATGTTTGCATTAATTGTATTTTAAATCCAGAGAAATGTATTCAAACACATCTGTGCCGTGACTAAGTGTGGGTGGGGAAAGCTTAGGCTGGTTCTCCAAAGAATTGGTATGGGAGGATAATAAAAGAGCACTGTTTGGCAACTTAGCTTGACAACTCTAAGGTGTTTGGACTTCAAGTCCCAGAAGACTAGCTGGGGAGAGAAGTCCACACACCCTAAATTTGCCGGAGTTGAGGAATAAAATATCTCATATTGCAGTGGAGTGAAGATGAGAAAGACAAAGGGTTATCTTGCCCTCAACACATGGATACTGCAAGCCAAGGTAGCTAGAAAGAAAAGGCTATCTTACTTATCTCACTTTTTCCTGAGGCATACAAACAGAAGGATTTGATGCAAGGCCCTCAACCAGATGTCTTCCTCTTGTTTTTGCTTTTGAAGGTGGAGTTTGAAAAACTCTGCTTGTGAGCCCTGTTCATGAAATATTCATAGATCATTCAGATCTCTATTATGCAAATTCCATATTTTTTAAACATAATACAATGTAAATGTATGTTCAATATGCTTCAGATATTTCTTTTTCAGCACATTCATCCTAGTTACCAATTTTAAAATTCATATTTTTTTTTTTAGAAGCATCATTGTATAAAATAGCAGTTTGGCAGAACCTTCCTAAAGCAGGTTCCGCCTGCTAAATACTTAGATAGAAGATAACTTTTTTGAAAAAAAAAAAAGTTAATTTTCAGTTAATTTTTTTTAGAAATTAAATTATGTCCTATTCTCAGATAGCCTGGACAAGTTCCTGACATTTTCTTGGCAAAGCTTGTTAAGAAGTGGTTGCCAATGCCTTTTTCCTAGGGCTGAGAGAAAGTGCTTGGCCCAAAGTCACCCAGTCAGTCTAGTCCCCCAAAATGGGACTAGAACTCAGTCTCATCATTCCTACTCTACTGTCTTAACCATTACACAAAATTGGCTCTCAGGAGATCACTAGGGATTACGGTATTTAAAGTAGGAATCGTGAAGTCTGCATAGATCCTGCCCCTCAACATTGCTTAGTAGCACATACAAGCAGTGTGCAGAAAAGGCTTTTACTGTCCATTAAAATCAACAGGATGAAGGGTCAGCCTTATGAATTTTTATTGTGCACTCAGGGAAATGTATTCCCAAGTATTTAAAAAATTCAGGACAGTATGCTGCTGAATTCCATTTCCTGAGGAGCGGTAAGGCAAAACAGCAATTTTCTTCATGTCTTCTTGATATGTTTCCAGATACATTTAGGTGACCACTGACCACAATACTATTGAATTAAACTAAGCTTTATGGACTACTTACAAATATACCATGAATCAGAGTTAGAATCTCTTGTACTGGGCCAAAGCAGAATATTCCTAAATTGAACAGGTGGAGGATCTGCTTATTTCAAGTGTCAACCAATACTTGAGATCTAATCTGAAGTAATAATAAAAGCCCATTTTTTCTTCTCGTTTACAAATGTAGATTTCTAAATGCACAAGTTGGGCAGAAATTCTAACTTTTTAGTAAATATGATCTAAGTGTTCAGTCATGCAATGGGATAACTGAATGTTTCCAGGTGTCCTGGATCCATATAGCACCATGGAGACATGTAAAAAAAATCTTGCAGTATAACATTTTTCTAGAGTGAATTGGCTGTAGAGCTGATTCAGAAGTCAAAACATACTTTTATACACGAGGATTTGTGGTTAGAGGTCAGAAGCACATTGGGTTTATTTTAAAAAGAAATTGGCTGCTGGTCAGCAAAACATTATTAGCCAGCTCTTCATGAATATATTAGTTTGGAAAACTTTTAATAAAATTATACAATATATTACATGCAAAATGTACTTTGCATGTAAAAATAAATGTTACTTAAGCAACATTTATGATTTAAAACTGAAATCAACTGCTCAGACTCTATTAAAACTCAGAAGGATTTCAGTCTAAATACAGAATTCCAGTCAGTGACCAAGACAGATTTTTAATTAAGTAACATATCTAATCTGCAAAGATGAAGTCAGGAAAGCTAAGGCTCAGAATGAACTAAGACTTGCAAGAAATGTTAAAAATAATAATAAAGTTTCAATAATAAAAACAAGAAACAAACAATCGGGCTACTAATGGGAGACAATGGCAAGAAAGTGACTGGCAGCAAGGAGAAAGCAGAGCTGCTTAATATCTTATTTGCATCTGTCTTCATGCAAAAAGAAAAAATAGCCCAGCCTATCAAAAACATAACTATAAAAGACAGACTAAGAATACAAATTAAAATAGACTAGGTTGACCATATTTAATAG
Organism: Myanophis thanlyinensis; assembly: GCA_017656035.1. NCBI lineage: Eukaryota > Metazoa > Chordata > Lepidosauria > Squamata > Homalopsidae > Myanophis > Myanophis thanlyinensis. The sequence goes on along the minus strand of JAEANM010025241.1, from coordinate 57 downwards.
CCCAAAAAAAGAGGACGGGGGGGGGCGGCGTCGGGGGGGGCGGCGTCAGTGTCGGGC
>JAEANM010025240.1:0-10981 GCA_017656035.1 Myanophis thanlyinensis | reverse complement strand
GCCAGCAAAAGCTGGCTGAGGGATTCTGGGAGTTGAAGTCCACAAGTCACAAAATTGCCAAGTTTGAAGACCCCTGTAAATTTAAGGCATACCTGGCTGTTACATCCCAAATCTAATTTTGTCCTGGAAAGAAAGAATTGTGGTTTATCTGCAAATGAGCTTGTTGGTGTTTCACTGCCTACTTTCCTATTGTTTCACCGTATAGCTTAGAAAATGCAAAATACCTTACACAAACTTTTTTCTAGCTCTTGTTTCAAAGCTAATTTCTGTTGCTATTACAATTTACTCTTTTCCTTTTGTGTTCCACAAAAAGTACAAACAGAAACGACAATTTAAAAATAACCTGGATGACAAAATAACATGCATTATATTATGTCAGAAAAAGCCACTTCCTAGGCAAAGTGTAAATATGTATCTTGAATCTAAGTTCTGTTTTTTCAAGGTTGAACAATAATATTTGCTTAATAAATCTGTATAATAATACATTCCAATATTTTAGTAAAATTAGTCCATATTGATCTTTGTAAAACCACTTTAGCTGTCAAACCAAACCAAACTTCAGATGTCAAACCAAAACAATTAGTAAAAGGCATTTACTATTGTTAAGATGATTTTCCATTGTTTTATTATTATAGTAAAAGCTAACTAGTCATAGCAAATTTATTGCAAATTGCTAAGATCTACCTTACAGATAATCTTTAATTGTTTATTTAAAAACAGCACAGCTATAGGGTTTATCTAAGACATATCCCCCATACTAACAGTAATTTAGCCATGCCAAACTATAAAATCCAGAAGTATTTTAGTTGAATATATAGCCATTTTGTACCAATCTATGGAATTATTTCAAAGAAATCACATAATAACTTCCTAATTTGCATCTGGAATAATTTTTTAACCTTTTTTGTCACCAAATAGTTTCTATTAATCTATTTTCCAACATACATACATAAAAATATTTTATATAGACAAAAACAAGGGAAAATTATACAAATAAATACATAAATAACCCTCCTGTAATTACAATTATATCTCAACTCTTTAAAAGGAAAAACTAGGTTTCCAGTATTAACCAAATCTGTCCCAAGATTTCTTTTCCAAAGAGAGAGAGAATGTGACATTTTCTAATTGGCAGAATATATCACTTTCTTGGGTGTGATTTTTATCAATATTTTTAAACAAGAAGACAAAAACTAACTGAAGCTGATATAAAGCAATGAAGAAAAATAAAAAGAAAGCAAAGAGAAAGCCAAAAGTAGCAGAAAAGAAAAAAAAAGTTGAAGAATAGAAAAAGAAGAAGAAATAAAGTGGCTTCTTATATTCTTCGCAGTGTTGTAAGTACAAATGTATTTAGCCTCTATCTCTAAAGCAGGGGTGTCAAACTCAAGCAATGACTTCAGCATCCAGTAAACAATAAGCAGCAATATTACTATTACTATTCTTGTCAGTTTCCATTTGTAAGAATTTTTTTTAATCACTGAATTGCTGTAAACGTTCAAAAATCAAAACTGGAGCAAACCTCAAATTCACTTCATATATAATAATATAATCTATATGTGATTTACCAGATTGATTTTTGCGATAGTTTTTTTAGACCCATCTATAATTTAATGCTTGGCTAAAAACCTTATTTCTGTGGTGAATCATTACAAACGGAGTCCTCCGCATTTCATTTCATGTTGCAAATTTCTTTGTAACTTTTCCTATATTGAGGTCAATATTGTCCCATCAGAGTGTGAGAAGAAAAGAATTTACATGAGATCAGTTTTTCCTACTTTCCAACAAGAAATGTAATGTTTCATATGGGTATCTCCTAAAGCACAGAATATAATCCACATCCTAGAAAGTTCCAATATTTGATGGGGCTGCCACAAAGAAGAGGGGTGTCAATCTATTCTCCAAAGCACAACACCAGGACAGAAAACAACGGATGAAAAATTATCAGGGAGAGGACCAACCTAGAACAAAAGAGAAATTTCCTGACAGTGAGAATAATTAACCAGTAGAATGACTTGCCTTCAATAGCTATAGAGATTTTTAAAAGAAGTTGGAGAGACATTTGTCTGAAATAGTATAGGGCAGTGGTGACTAATCTACGACATGTGTGCCTGAGGTGGCACGCAGAGCCCTCTCTGTGGGCACGTGTGCCATTGCCTCAGCTTTCTATTTTGAAGGAGGAGCATCACAAAACATGACTATTTAAGACAATTACATTTTTCTCTCTATTCTCCTTCTGCTCTCCTATTCTGAGATGGGTTGGTCATACTCTAGCTTTTGAACAAATAGGACAGGAAGTGATTCAACCCTTCAAAGCTAAATTAGATTACAGTCTCTAAAGCAGCTGTGCAGGTAAGTGTGTTCTTTGGGCAATAAAAACATCACTTTTTTTCCAGACCCTATGGATGGGGGTGGTGGAGAGGGAGGAATCATCTGCATCCCAGAATAAGTATTGTCCCTATTTTTGGAATACAGTCCTTGGCACACAAGAAAAACATAGTGTGGCCCAAGGAAGCTTTGCACTCTGCTGTCTGGGATGAGCTCATATTAAGGAAATGGTGAGATCAACTGCAAACCATTGCTGGTTTTGATAGTGAGTTTTAGAATTTTCCCCCCTCCACCTCCAGAGCCCTTAATAAGCATCAAAGTATCTTTCTTTGCTGCCTTATTCTGCACAAAAGACCTTTTGATGTCTTTGTTTCATTGCATCTTTGGCTTTCTTCTTTCTTTTATCCATGAGCACTCAAATCTTTCCGAGCTATTGTCAGCCCCATCCTTTAGCTTGGAAAAACTGTGTGGAAGCAACAGGGGTGGTCCTTGTCTCGTACTTTTTCTCTTTTTGCCCCTAATTTGAAACTTTTTTGTATGTGCAGGAAATTGTGGAGATAACTATTAGCTGGGAGAAATATGTGTTTACGGTATTAATTTTTAGTCTAAGTCATCAGAGATGTAGAGGGCAGGATGATGTTTTTTGTTACAAGCACAGTTTATCCTATGTGGGGCAACATTGCACCAGTAATTCATGAAGAAAATGCATACAATGTGGAGATTATTGCTGCATTTGTACATACTCATGCACATAGACTGGAAGTTCTGCTCAGAAGGTACAGAAGACCTTTGTTAAACATTTTTATGGAATAGTTTGTTAGTAGACGTCATGTTAAATAATCGACTCTTCATTGTAGAACCAATATTAAATACTTGTCATAGTTTTACACTACTGAGGAACTGAAAGCAACATCTGACTAGAAGGCCTCCAAGGTCCCTTCCAACCCCATTATTCTATGTTCTATCTCTTCCTCTATTTGAGATCATTTTCATTGAAGATGACCAGTCATCCCAGCTGCAGAGCATCTGTTCTTCCAGCAAGCTCTCTGTTTATTTCTTTCTAGTCAAAACATAACAACAGCTAAAAGGGGACTGGTAAAGGGCCAGCCATGAGTGGAATTGGTTTGATTTAAAATGAAATTTGCAAAATAAAAATATCAACTTCTGTTGAATTTCAGGCATTCAAGTAAGAGTCCACAAAGAGTCCCCACCTTCAAAAAAAAACCTGCATCCTTTAATAAGCAGGATGCTCCAGTGCCTTAAATGATTCTTAATAGGCTTAATGGCGCTCGAAATGTAGCTCTGGTGATTAACTTTACAGTGGAATCACCCAGCAGAAGAACCCAATAAATAATTACTTGGAATGGCAGAGGGTGAGTGAGCAGCAAATGGGTTGCTTAAACACATTTTATCTGTTCCCTTGAAATTAGCCTCTCAACTTTTCTTGATTCTGTAAGCTGTAAACAAAGAGCCCCTGCCTGGTATGCATGATGAGAAAGTTTCATCTCCTCTCTGTCTCCATGTTAGCTTTGCAAATTCATCTTGGCATGTTTGAGCTCCTTGATGAGAGATGAAAGAGGAATCTGCCAGCTATGATTACAATCACAGCCCTGGCTTTTCTCGATTAAAGAGAGAGGAGACTGAAATGTGCATAGGTCAGAAATGTATTACACAAAAGAGGTTGAGCACGCAGGGAGGGAAATAATGTTTTCTGCACACATTTATCCCGCTCTTGGGAAAAAAAGAAAGCGTATTATGCCATAGAACAGATTGTGTAAAGGGCACAACTGTTTTGCTGATTCTTGCTATGGGAATCTTTTTCCCCCCTCATTGTGAAAAATTTCTGGAAGCCATATTGTGATCCACATTGGGAGTCACATCTCCAGTCTCCTGATTCATTAAGTATTTGCCACATCTAACATATAGGTATGGACTGCTGGTAAGATTCATCCATAAGAACTATGAATATATCTGGGTGAGGGTATGGAAATAGAGATCTGGTGGTCTATCTAAGACAGGGGTGTCAAACTCAATTTGAGGGCCGCATCAGGCTTGTGTTTGACCTGGGGGGAGGCAGAGTGAGCGTGGCCAGGGTGGGTGTGGCCAGCTTGCAGTCACTCATGTCGGGTGGGGCGCCTGTGGTAGCCTGAGCCCTCTGCCAGTGAAAACAAGCTCCTGGGCTCCGTTTTTGGCTGCCATGACCTCCTGTAACCCTCTGCCAGTGAAAATGAAGCTTGGGAGGGCTGCATGAGGCTCTCCAAAGCTCCATTTTCACTGGCAGAGGGTTGCAGGATGTCGTGGCAATGGAAAATGGAGTTCAGGAACCCATTTTTGCTGACAGAAGTACCGCGGGCCACTCCCTTGCTGTTTCCAGGCTGGCCCCTCAGGCCAGATCTGGCCTCCGGGCCTTGAGTTTAACACCGCTGATCTAAGAAAAGAGGTAAGATGATGCTCTTCAGATGTTTTAAACATCAGTTCTAGTTAGCGCAAGACAGCATTGTAAGTGCCCAAGAATGTTGGAAATGGAACTCCAGAGCACCTGGAAAGTACCAGTTTACCTCCCCACTATTTATATTTCCCACCCGTTTCTGGAGTACTGGGAATATAATGTGAAATGCACTTTTCTGCTAAACCAGTAGCCTCCAACCTTTTGGGCACCAAGGACTGATTCCATGAAGAAAGGTTTTTCCATGGACCAGAGGCGGCATAGTTTTATGTACTGCCTGCATTCCATGGATGGAGCTTCGCTTGTTTGCATGACCCAGTTTCTGGCATGCCATGGACAGGTGCCATCTATGGACTGGGATTTGGGGACCCCTGTACTAAACTATAAACTACAATTCTTCATACAGAAAGTTTGAGTGAGGCATGGTGTCTCAATGGCTTAAAAATGCTGGAGAAGGCTGTGCTCCAGCTGTTTGCATCCTAGCACTGCCTGATGGAGTGAGTTCCCATCACTTGTCTTAATTTCAGCCAACCTAGCAGTTCGAAAGCACGTTACATGCAAGTAGATAAATTGGTACCATTTTGATGAAAAAAACAGTGTTTTGAGCATCAGTATGGATTAAACTGATGCTGGACATGCCCAAATGCGATGACCAAAGGTGAGGTAACATTGAAAAGTCCTGATTGACACTGTAGAACACCATTAGCCATCTGAGTATAGAGCTAGTTCACCCCCTGTGGTGCTCTCTGAAGAAAGTGTGAGCATGAAACAAATGGACCAGCAATCATCAACAGGCAAATAACTATTTTGTCTTAACATTGTAGACTCTTGGCTAAAGTAACATCACCATACACTAAACAAATACAAAAAGAATTTCTTATCTTACCTGCTTATGAAGAGGCTGATATGGAACATCTGTAGTCCTTGTCCTCCCAAACAGATTATCTGATTTAAGAATATAATTTCTAGGGAGAGCTAACACATGAAGTTGTGTGTAGGATGCTGGACTAGGATTGGGAAGACTCACATTAAATCCCAGAAGCCAACTACGACAGTCACTCTTTTTTTTAGGTCTAATCAGTGTTAGATTCTGCAGGCAAGTCAATGGGGATGTTACACTATCCATACATAAGCTGCACTATAAAATGTAAACTCAACATTAAGAAAACTAAGATCATGGCCCTCTCAATTCATGGCAAATAGATGGGGTAGAAATGGAAGTAGTGACAGATTTTATTTTCCTGGGCTCTAAGATCACCATAGATGGGGACTACAGCCAAGAAATTAAAAGACGCTTGTGTCAAGCCTAAAAGCATAATTATGTGCTAAGAATTTATTCATCTGTACTTTTGCAATTATTACTGTAGTCCTTTTAGTGTTGACACATTTCTAACCAAGGTTGAGCAGTTGGGGAATTGGGGGTTGATAGAACCAACTTGCAGGCTGTTATATTTTTCACATTCTAAATATTTCTCATGATAACCTTCGCTTGTTAGTTAGCATCTGGTGGGGGCTGGCTACGGAGAAGAGCTTTGATGTTTCTTTGAGTGGATTGGTGAGAAGCTGACATGTGGGAATTATTGGAGAGGAACTTTCACTTTACTTGGGGGGAAAACCCTGGGAATTTCAGATTCAGGATTTCTCCAGCTGTGCCAATACAGTGTCTTCAATAAAATCTTATTCTAAGGATTTTTGTCTCTTTGGAGTTCTGATTGCATTGCTGATGTTGTGTGGAACTCTGACATCCCAAATCCCACAAAAGAAAAAATTCCATTGACATCCAGTGTCTTGAGCACCAGGCGCTCTCCCAATCCCTCAGGTTGTGCAAGAGCTCAAGGAAGATGGAAGAGTAAAACGTCATGGTGGACTCACCTGCAGAAGTGGCATTAGCGGTCCTTGACAAGTCTACCAGCCTGATGGAGATGACGTTGACCATCATCATAGAAGCAACGGGCACAGGGCCTGAACTTCTACAAGGGGCTCAAGCTAAAACACAGCTGATCTGGTTGAGCACCCAAGAGGAGCCAGTTCTGTCTGGAGAAGCAATGGCTGACCTGGGACTGCAGGTTGCCCTGGAGGCTGGGTTCCACTGCCTCACCCGATGTCTGGATCGAGGGAGAAGCCAAGCTTTGAAGCACCGGAGCCAAAAAGCCACACCATCCTGCCCCCGCCCACGTTGTGTCGATGGGAAGCTTTCAGGAGTAGTTGGAGCAACTGTGCGTGGGAAGTGCTACCCAAGTCTACTCCAGTCAAGTAGCCGGATGGGCGCTCCCCCAGCCAAAGTTCACATTCACGACTCAGGCAAGTGGGGGAGCACCAAGCAGGATGCCACCTCCATATTTGAGCCTCCCTGCAAGGCTTGCCAGCAGCGGCAACCACCAGAAGCGGTCTGGCACTGCAAGCAGGCCTACAAGGCCCACCGCCTGGGGCAGGGGCCCCCAGCGTCCAGCAGTTACCCCTGCTCCCTTCTGCAGCGGAGATACCACCTGAGTGGGCTTTTTATCTGGGGCAAGGAAGGGTCCAGTGCCAATGGATGCCAGTCCACCAGCGCTGGTGCAGTTGCAACTGACACACCACAGCAGATGCCACTGCAGGCAGCACAGGTACAGCTGGTGCTGCAGCTGCCAGCCGCAGTGTCAGAACTGCCCCCCTTTAAGGCGATGTTCAATGGGACCCCTATGAAGTTGGTGTACTTCCTGAAGCACATCTGGACACACCAATACCCACAGTCACCGCTACCCTACTGAGAGGGACATGACTTCTGCAATCGTTGAGAGGATGAAAGAAGGGGAAGTGGCCAAATGGGTTGCCAAAATGAATGACCAGGTGGTGCCCAAATTAGAGGACTTCGATGAGTTCATGCAGGCATTGTGTACTCAATTTTAAGACACTGCTCACTGCTAAGAGGCCAAGGCAGAGATAAAGGGGCTCAAGCAAAGGGGCCGGCACTCTAAGGAGTACATTTGGGAATTCCACCGGGTGGCCAGTAAGCTCCGAGATTGGCCCGACTGACTGTTGATACATTACTGCAAGGAGGGCCTGGATCCACAACTCCAAAATGCATGCTGGATAAGGGGTGCTCTGGAACATATCCAGGACTGGTATCCCATGGTCATGGCAATGCACCTAGAGATCTACCCTCATTGGAAAGCCCCAGCTGCGAAGCCAGCCAAAAGGCCCGCGGGGAAGTGGATGGCAGCACAGTCAGCCTACCCCATCAAGGTGGCCCCTGCACAATAAGTGAGATGCTACACATGTGGACAACTTGGCCACTGGGTTTCTGAGTGCCTCGTGCCTACCACTGCATCAAAACCGAGGGAAATGCCTCCATGCAAGGCTAAGGATGGAGGAAAATCCACAAACCAAGCAGTGCAAGCTCCCTCTCCAACAACTGAAGAGGGAGGAACTCCAACGACTGAGAGCAGCTCCGAGTCAAGCAAGGAGGACGCCCTCAAAGACTCAATTGTGAGTGTGGACATTACCCACTTCTCAGTCGAGACCAGCCTGATCGTCCCGCGAACAGGGAAGAAGAAGCCCATAGATCAGACATGGGCAAACTACGGCCCGCAGGACACACCCGGCCCGTTGGTCTTTTTAATCCGGCCCGCCGAACTAGTTCTGGTGCAGACTGGGGAGTTCTGCCCTCACTGACACTCAACACTGATCCGGCTTCCATGTCCCGGAGCTCTCCAGAAATGTCCCACGCACGCGAACAGCAAACCCTCTTACCTTCTTCTCCATGGCTGCTGCGTTCAGCATCCCACGCCTGCAAAGACGTGCGCAGCCGTCTTTTCCTTGCAGAGCGCCCGAGAGGGTCGCTCTTTGGGTGCTGCTGCCTCGGTGATCGGCGCGTAGCATCATCTGACGCTGGGCAAGCGACCTACGCGAGGCTGGGGCTGTCAGGCCTATGGGTGCAGGACGATGACACGGAGTGGCTGCTGTCCCCGCTCTGTGCCCTTCCACATCTGCCGGGCCCTCACCCACCAAAGAGGCTGCTGAGCCATCCAGGGAGGGCTGCAGGGAGCCACCCGGAGAAGTGGGACAGGCCGCTGATGCCCGCGTGTCTTTGCAGGCGTTGCATGCAGCAACCATGGAGAAGAAGGTAAGAGGGCGGCGGGCAGGAGCGGGGGGTAGCGGCAGGGGGGGGCAGCTCCGCAGCAGCAATGCCAGCTCTTCTCCCACCTCCCAGGTGCTGCTGATGGGGAAAAGCGGCTCCGGCAAGACCAGCATGCGCTCCATCGCGGGATTTAGTTGGCGAAGTGGAGCACATGCTAACACATACTGAAGAACACAACAGACATGTCATTTCTACATTATTTCATCAAAGCTGCAAGCTCCTGTGATTCTTAGTTAATGAAAAGGCAGGTGCATGTTACATTGGTAATCACATTAGCATCTTTCATTAATCATCTAGTGGAACTGAAGTTTTTTTCCAATTTATCCTCTGAAAAAGCTTTTTCTTGTAACAGTAAAACTGAGATCTTGTTTCCAACATACATAGCAGATCAACAAAATAGTCATATTCATAATTGGCCCATCTACAGTAGCTACAGAAGGTTCTCTCTTGTTGGTGGAGAGAGAATCCAGAAGATGGGTTATTCTGCCTTCCTAGCTCTATGACTGAGTGATCAGAAGCTTAAAAGGCATGCCCCTTCACCTTCTTCCCAACTTCTACTCAGCCCATTAGCTCAAAAGGTCTAAGAATTTCTTCTTCCAACATTCTGTATTCTCTTTCTTCAGCAAAGGGAATCGACAGCATCCTGGCTTCCCTTTAAATTCCAGGCAGTTCCTGACTCTGCGGGAGCTGCCATTTGTTGCATTTAGCATTCGGCTGTTCAGCCAAAGGAGGGGGCAGGGGCATTGGGAGACCCCAGGCAGATCTTGACTCAGTGGGATCGGCTACCTGGCTCTTAAAGGCATTGGCCAAGGTGCTCAGTAACCTTTGGGCAGCAAAGGGCCGAAGAAGCCACCAAAGGCAATCCAGAGGTCTGGGGCAACTCCCAGTCCAGTGGGAGTTGCTGTTCTAATTAGACACTTGCCATTCTGTCCATGAGCTTTTGGATGAGAAATGGCAAAAACAGCAGGGCCAGCAGGAGGCCCAGGGCAACTCCCGATTCCAGCGGGAGTTGCCAGCTCACATTTTAAACACTTGGCTGCTCTGCCCACGGGATTTGGGTGAGAACAGGCCAGAGAGACTGGCAGAGCCATTGGGAGGTCCTAGGCAGCTCTTGATACAGCGGGGGCTGCTGTTTTAATTGCCAAAGGGTTGTGCCATTCCGCCCACATAATTGTGCGATTAACAGGCAATAGAGCCTGCAAGACCATCGGAAGGCCATAGGCAGCTCCTGACTCAGCGGGAGTTGCCTGTTTCATTTCCACATGTTTGGTTGGCTCACCCACACAAATTGGATGGACAAAACCAGAACAGGCTGGCTGTTCTCTTTCGGGTCTTAAATCACACAAAAGCATACATGGCTGTATGCAGCAACTAAGGCGGAGATAAGCAACCCCCTCGCTGAGAGCCCAGAATGCTATTTCAATTAAACTAATGTGTGATAGCAACTCACAGATTTTCTGAAAGCCTTCTACATGGCTAAGTTAGTTAACTGTTGTTTCCTGCAAAATTCCCCTCCCTTCACCTCACCTATAAGCTCTCTGGGAGGGGCCAATCATTAGCCACCTGTATCTATTTTCTTCTTTGATCCTGCTTCCAAAGCTGCTCTCTCCTCCTCGCAGCCTTACACATACACACGTCAGGGACAGCCTCCCTCTGTTCTTCCTCATTGCTCCCTGACTTAGATGCCACCTGGTGGCCGACAGGCCTCTCTAGTCCCTGCTCTGACTCCGAATACCCCCCAAAGTCTTTCTCAGCCTCCAGGGCAGTCCCATAGTGTTCATCGCTGTCAGATTCCACCAACAGCTCAGCTGGCTGCTGTTGAGCCACAACACTGGCTGGGCCATAGGATTCACAGGATTTGCTGGTTTCATTTATAATTACTTGCCTTCCACCCATGTGTTTCAGGGCGAGAAAACCTGAGGCAGCTGGCAGAACCAACTGGAGGCTCCAATCTAGTTCCAGATACAAAGGGAACTACATACTGGTGTAAATTAGGGAGTGGGAAGACCCCTTGCAGGGACGTGCAGAGGATTTCTCTTGTTTTCTGCAGGATAAAATCGCTCAGATCCGGAACGGGCTGGACTTAGACTGGG
>JAEANM010025239.1:0-10981 GCA_017656035.1 Myanophis thanlyinensis | reverse complement strand
CCCCACTCTCCCTTCCTACCTAACTTACCCGCAGTTGCATAAGCATTTCACTGCATATCGTACCATGTATGACTGTGCATGTGACCAATAAATTTGAAATTCAAATTGAAATTGAAATTGAATCATTCCAATCAGTGCAGGCAATATTGAGTTAAATGGACCAATGGTCTTAATATAAAAGAAGTTTTCTGAATCTTCTATGACCTAAGACTATCCTCTCAGTCTTTATTTCATGACAATCAGAGAACTGTTTTCAAATATTCGAAGAGTTAACATGTACTGAAAGAGGTGACATACATTTTTGTTGCTTTGTTGATAGAACTCAAAAGTAAATATTTGGAAAATCTTCCTGATGATACCTGTTTGACAGCGAATCAGTTTGCTTTAGAAGTTGGTACGCTCTTTTCCATGAAAAGTTTTTAAGTAGAAGTTGTGGTTGGGACCACTGTTGATAAGTGTGGTACCGTGTAGTGAATATACTGTATGTATTGATTTGTAGCTGCTTGATTCTTACAAATATTTGAAGGTTTAACTAGAGATCTATGAGAGATGAAATATACACAGCCAATTCAAAGCAGGCCAAAGAAATAAATGAGCTTCTTCTGGAAGAACTAAATTCGTGGAACATGTGAAATGATATTATAACAGAGACATTTGTTTGTTTTTTTGTTTATTAGATTTGTGTGTCACTCATCTCGTCTAGTGGTTTTAAAAAGGACCCAGAAAAGGAGGATTCTTAGAACAATTAAGAAGTTCTCAAAGTAAGAACTCTTTTTTTCACAATATGAACTGGATGTGGTGGCAGTACTCTTATCAAGAATTTTGAATTTTGAGAAGAGAATCAATCTGAGTCTGGCCTTGTTTGAAGTTATAAAAGTAGAGAGGAAGTACAACATTTTGAAGCCATTTTAAAAACAAAGTACTTTGCACACTGGACTTCCTATCTGGGCAGCTAATCTTTGATTTAGATAATTACGTATGCAGAAATAGCAATAGTGCTTAGAGTTATATACTGCTTCACAGTGCTTTATAGCTCTCTCTAAGCAGTTTACTGAATTCAGCATATTACCCCCAACAATCTGGATCTTCATTTTACTGATCTTGGAAGGATGGAAGGCAGAGTCAACCTTGAGCCCATGAGACTTGAACTGCCAAACTGTTGGCAGACGTCAATCAGCAGAAGTAGCCTGCAGTACTGCATTCTAACCACTGCATCATCACAGCTCATGCCCAGAAGTAGATGTTAAAAATGTCAAGATGGGAGCAATGACTATGTAATCAAAGTCCCACTGTGGATACCCCAGTATGTATGGGTTAATATATAAGTAGAAAATAGATAAACAAAATGTACACTGTGCCATGAGTCTCCAGATAAGTAAGAACAACATGTAACTCTAGCGATAATACACAGAGCTGTGGTAGCACAGTGGTTAGAATGCAGTATTGCAGACTAATTCTGCAGAGTACCAACTACCAACAATTTGGCAGTTTGATTCTCATTGGCTCATGGTTGACTCAACCTTCAGAGGCTGATAAAATGAGGATCCAGATTATTGGGGGAAATATGCTGACTCTATAAACCACTTAATGAGGGCAGTAAAGCACTGTGAAGCAGTATATAAATCTAGGTGCTATTGCTATTCTTTATTTTCCTTTGTGGGGGATCAAAGGTTTTTCCTCCTTGACGTTCTACATTCTCATATCAAGTTATCTGCCATGGAGTGTCTCTGCAAGCCATTAAGCTTTCCCAGCTAGCAATATCTACTCTGTCCCAATGCCTTGAATGCATGCCTGATCTCACTCTTGAAACTTGAGTGGGCCATGTCTGAGAGAGGAAAACCTTCCTTTGACATGATACATGCCAAATTGACTATCCCATCCAGAATAAGATCATGGATGAGGACAAACTTGATGACAGTGCTAACATAAGTAGCTGGAAGCCAGGCCTACTGTGGATCCAGAGACATGGCTTTGGGTTGTGACAAGGTTCTTGCAGGGGGCGGGTAACATGAGCCCTCCTATTATACATCGCTACCCTACTTGGGAGCTTTCTAAGGTGTTAGCAGCTCTCACTAGAAGTCCCTTTGAACCCCTAAATTCGGCGCCATTGAGATTGCTGTCTTGGAAGGCGGCATTTTTAGTGGCTATAACAACAGCCAGGCATATATCTGAGATCTCCGCTCTGTCAGTTGGAAGCAATTTATGTGTCTTTCATGCGGATAGAATCATTTTACGACTAGATCCCACTTTCTTGCCTAAAGTTAATTCTGCCTTCCATTGAGGTCAGGAGGTCATTCTTCCAAATTTCTATCCAGATCCGGGCCACTCCCTAGAAGAACCAGATGCCTGGAAAGTGGTATGCCTGCAGTGCAGTCCACAGCTGAGGCGATTGCCACTATCTGCCTACACAATGTGTTGGGCTTAAGGCCCTTGTCCAACCCGTCCTGAAGGAACTCCAGAATCTGAGCTATGGAAGGTTGAGATGCAGTCAGTGAATGTTCAGTGCACCAGGCACTGAATGCCCTCCAAGTCGTCTCATAGATCCTAGCTGTAGAACGCCTGTGGGAAGCCTGAATGGTCGTTATTACCCTATCAGAGATTTGGAAGCCACCTAGGGCCAGGCGCTCAGTTTCCAGGTGGCTAGGTTGAGCCAGTCTGGATCTGGATGCAGTACCGCTCCCTGAGACAGTGGAGGAGGAGACAGAGGTAGCGTCCAAGGTGGCTCTACTGAGAGATGGAGTAGCTCTGGAAACCATGGTCTCTTTGGCCAATACGGGGCAATTAGAACGATTTGGGCTTGTCAACCTGTAGTCGAGCCCACGGCACGATATTGAAGCACGACACCATCTTGCCGAGCAGTTGGGAGAGCTGGTGCAGGGAGGTCCTTGGCTAGTGAAGGACCAGGAGTGTCAGAGATGATAGACTGTCCTTTCTGTCATCAGACAGAAAAACTCGACCTTGTTGAGTATTGATTATCGTTCCCAAGTGCTGTAAGCAAGTGGTGGGCTGGAGATGGCTCTTCTCCATATTGATGGAGAATCCGTGTTGCCTCAGTTATCTGAAGATCCCTGTGGGCCGCTTGGAGCGAGTGTGATTGGACGAGGATGTCGTCCAGATACACGTGTACCTGAACTGGGATCAGGTATAGATGAGGACAGCCAGAATCTTTGTGAAGACTCACGGGGCCGATGACAGGCCAAACGGAAGTGCCTGATATTGGAAATGTACCCCCAGATAGGCAAACTGGAGAAACCGTTGATAGGCCAGATGGATCGGCACGTGGAGGTACGCCTCCGTTAGATCCAGTGAGGAGAGAAAATCTCCCTGATGTAGAAGTGACAAGATGCTCTGTAGTGAGTGCATCTTGAATCTGCGGTACCTGATGTAAAAGTTGAGCTGTTTTAAGTCTAGGATGGCTCTCCACCCGCCCGAGGGCTTGGGTATCACAAAAAGCATCGAATAGAAGCCCTTGCCTTGAAACTCTTCTGGTACCGATATAATGGCGTCTATCGCGATGAGATGGTCTATGGTGTCGCGCATGAGAGCCCTCTGTTGGGGATCTTTGGAAGGTCTGCACTGAATGAATCTGGTTGGCGGAACCTCCTCCAACTCCAGTACGAGTCCGTGCCATATTGTCTGTCTCACCCAGACATCTGGCGTGATGGCATCCCATTGGTCGGCGAAATATCGCAGACGCCCACCAATGGATGGCAGGATCCAGAGTCACTTAGCTCATCTGTACTGATGTCCCCTGGTGTTGCAGAAGGGCTTCTTGTTATAAGCTGTCTGTCTGCCTCGAAAGGGGCGTTGTTGGTTTTGCTGCCGGTCCTGCCAGTATGTGTAGTCCTGACGGTAAGTGGAATCTTGCCAGTAAGAGGGAAATCTCTGGTTGCTGACTGACGGTTCATCATAGGCACGGAAGTTTTGCCTCCGAAAGGAAGAAGTCCTCTTATGGTCCGAAGCCCTATACCCCGAGGTCATCTTCTTCTTGCCGTCTTTAGTTTCGGAAAGAACTGGTGCCAGAGAATTTCCGAAGAGCTGAGTGCCTTGAAAAGCCAATGATGCTAGCTTCCATTTTTGTTTTTGATCAGCTTGCCAATTCTTTAGCCATAAGAGCCGTCTAGCCACCACAGATGATCCAATCACCCGTGCAGCAAACTTAGCCGCATGTAAGGTTGCGTCTGCCGAGAATTCAACTGCGGCCATAATCTTATTCACTTCCTGATGGAGCCTCATGTCTTCCGTGGTAAGACAGGCCTAGAGCTGATGGAGCCAGAGTAATGTGGCACGATTGAAGAAAGAAGCAGAAGACGCTGCTTTCAAGGCCCAGGCCACAGATTGGTGACCGCGCTGAAGGACCTGTTCTGAACGCTTCTCCTCTGGTCGAAGTGCCTCCACTGGCTCATCCACCGCAGGTGGGTCCAGTGTTGAGGCAAAGGAAGCTGGTAAGTTGTAGAACCTCTTTTCTGAATTTAAAGGAGGTTTGCCTGCCGCCGGAACTTCCCATTGCTTGCTCACCAGGTCCGTAACCAGCAGCGGGGCTGGCACCTCCTCAGGTGTAGTGGCCTGTGGAGCCAGGAGGAGTTGCACTGTCTCTTTAAGAGTAGGCTGCTCCTGATCCATGGCTGGATCAGTTTTGTTAGATAAAAAGGTAATGGCCTTAGCCTTGTTCAGGAGAGTCCTGAACAAGGCTGGGCAAAAGAGGCCTGAAGACATCTGCAGTTCAGTGTAGTCCTCGCCATCATCTGATAAGAGATGATCCTCTTCACCTGAGTGGACCGATTCGCTGTCAGAGACCGAGGGTGAGTGGTCCACCATTCTGTCTCGTTGTGCAGTAGGGAGTGACCGCTGGTGATGGGAAGCCGCCCCACTACCTGCCGGCCCACTTAGCACGGGCATCTGCTGCTGCGTAAGAGCCACGGAGATAAGGTCCTTCATCTGACTCATCAGCGAGGCTTGCATTGCTGCTAACAAAGAGGAGAGTTCAGTCGAAGCAACTGCGGATGTAGGATATTCGGTGGAGGGCAGAGCCCCTTGGACCTCCCTCGATTGGGACTGTAGCGATTCTTGAGGAGCTGCTAATTCAGTTCCTGTCTGTGGTTCTGGCGAGCGAGAGGGTGACAGAATTGAGAGAGTGTGCCCTCCAGCCGGAGGAGATAAAGGCCTGGCTACAGGCTCATCCTGTGCAGATGCCATTTGGTTGTTTCTGGAGCTTGCCCATTGATTGTCCAGCTCCCTCTGGTGGTGAAGTGCATCCCTGTCCTTGGATGAGGCCACCCTGGGCACTTTCTTGATTCTGGACTCTATTGGGGCAATATGCTTCCTCTTTCTGGTGCACTTACGACCGGGCTGCGGAGACAAGGCCCGTTTACAATCCTGGTTATTGTTGTTCATAGTGCCTAGGTGACAAAGGAAAGAAAGGGAATACAAAAATATGAACTGTATTAGCAGACATGCAATGGTTGATGCCTGAGGGTAGATCTGGTCTCCGGGAGAGAACCCTGGAGGCCTGTGCTTGGATGAAAGGGAAAGTACACATTGAGGTAGGCCCTTGATGAGGTAGACAAAATGGTGGATCCATGCTGCACCCTACAGGGTGTTTCAAAATGGCGGCCATCACCTTCAGGTGGCTGTAGGAGAGCATCCTGCAGGTAGCGCGCAGCCCTCGGCCTCGGTCAGGCCTTGGGCAGTGCCATGGGAGTTGCAGCTCGGTAGGGCTGCGGTCCCAGTCCCTTTCCCTGGCCGCTGTGTCCCAGTGGAGGAAAATTTCCATTTAAAATTGCCTCAGAAGGCCTTTCAAAATGGCGGGCGGGACAGCCTCCGCCGCTGAGGCTCGGCCACGCTTCAATCTTGGCTAATTAAGGATGCTCCCCTGTGCTGCCTGGCCCTGGAGGGGGTGATCGGCAGTCTGGACTCCTAAAATCTTTGAAACAACCACTATCGAAGCGGCGAGGTCGGAGAAAAGGCAAGATTGAGGAGGGGGGGCACGGAGGCCAAACGGTCATTTGAACGCCGCCTTGTTGGCAGCGGCAAGCCTTGACTCAACCAGCCTTATAGTGGCTTCCCAAAGCGTTCGTCTGTCTGCTTCGTGGAATGATCCGAAGCGATCGTCTCCACATCCCCCTCTGGGTAGCCTGCTTCACCCACGTTGGAGATTAGTCTGTTGGCTCAAAGTGGCTGCAATCGGCCCAAAACTTAATAGCTTGAGGGTTTTTGTTAGAGCTGTTCCTGGAGGATTACCAGCTCACTCCCTGAGACCCGGATCAAGGCTTATCTCCCCTCCAGAAATAATCAGGAAGTAAATTCCTTTAAAGATCATGGAAGGGCCATCAAAACTTGAGAAAAAATACAAAACTTACAGTACTTGAGAGTATTTTTCTTGTGTTGGTTGTGGAGAGACAATATCTTTCTCAGATCTGCGATGACTGGGTAGTAAACTGGGTCAGGAGGGCGGGCCTGGCCTCTTTTATCTTTTTAACTCAGTCACGTGGATCTGTGAATGACAGGTGATTTCCCAATCGTTGGATTGTCTCTTCACAATCAACAGAGAAGTCCTATTGAATACCTGGTGGCTCATCTTGCTCTGCTGACATCAGACTGTCAGCTTCAATTCTAAGCAGCTTTAAATCTTCTGGTACTTCCTCTGCAAGTGTCTGTTAGCACCTAACTACACCAACTGTTGATCTGCTTTGAATATAACTAGCTAGGACAGAATTGAGTGGCAGATGAAACCTGCCACTCATAATGCTGATTTCAGCAGTGTTCTGCACTGAGGTTATTGGTAATCAAAGCATCTATGGAAGTACACTATTCTACCAGCAACAAAACCAAGGGAAATGCAAAAGGCAATCACCCATATTAATACTGAAATGGGGAGAACTATGGAGAGGCTTAAGTGTGTCATATTAAAGGCACTGTTTTTTAAACTAGATTGTGGCCTGTTGCCAACATAATGAGTATTTTGCTAGCAAATAATATTTACTTGTTAGCAAGTGCCCATAATGATGGCAGCTGGCCAGCTAACTCAATGGACTAGGCTGTCTGGCTCAGCTAGTCAGAATGTAGTGTTAATGATGCCAAGGCTGTAGGTCTGAGCACTACATTGGCTGGATAGGAAACTAACTATTCTCTTATTCATTCTGAAATTGATCAGACAAACTCAAGGAGAGATTATGTTTCTCCATACCTACTGTATGCAAACTTAATAACTATCTGTCCAAGGGTACTGTACCTGAGAGAAACACAAGATGAAGGAAAACAGCGAGAGAGAAAAACTATCATCCTCACGTTTTGAATTATGGCCTTCTTATAATAATGGATTTAAAGTAAAGACATCAATATGGCTGTTTAGATACCCTTCCTTTTCCATATAAAATGATAACTCTTCATTGCAAAGGAATAAACTAATTGGTTTATGTTTGGAGGTAAAATTAATATTAGAAGCATAACATAAAAATGCCTTTGATTCATCTAATCCAGAATGGACTATATAGATTAGCAAAGGCTCTCCTAGTAGTTTCTCAACTTCTGTTTAATGTAGAAATGTTAGGAAATATACAAAGTCACCTCTTAAGCTACACAGTTCTATTCTGTCTTCTATTTCTTGATAACACCAGAGTGCAATGTCGTGGAATCTTTGAAACAGGCTTTGATAGAAAAAGATTTGTTGCCCCCAAATTAATATATTACAACACAACTGTATCTGCTTGAGTGAACTTCGACTACAGGCTTTTGAATTTTGTTTCTTGCATCCCATAAACAAGATTAGACTCGCTATCAAAATTCACAAGGCACAATGTAGTCTTCTTGCTACATTTGCATTTTGCAAAATGCATACATTTTCATAACAAATTTGCTTGCATTTCTGGTAAAATTTTAACCCCTTTGAGCAACGGTTTCATTCTAACATAGCAAGACAGCATGCATGCATATATGGTGCAATTGCCACTTTATCATCATTGGAGTCTCATGGTATGATCTGCAAGAGATAACCACTCAGGTTTGCACATTATATAGTTATTTTATAGGGGTGAAAATTACTTTTGATTAATTATTCCTGATGGGTGGGACAGGCAAAGCCCAAGTGATAATAGGAATTTCTTTTCTTTCAAAACTACACCCAAATGGAAATTAAACAGTGTATTTGTGTGGGAGTGAGTGAATGAGGCAATAAGACAGAATATCTATTGATCTTTATGTTATTTCATTCCTTTGGTAGAAAAAGGCATAATGGAGAGGAAATAAAGGAGACAGATGGGGGAAAGAAGGTGATTGGTTCCCTCTATTAAGATCAACTTTTCTCTAGGCCTCATTTTGTTGGCTTTCAATTAGTGACAGCACAAACATTGTATGGTCACCTGGGATTTTTGAAGGTCCCAATTAGGCTTTTCAGAAGTACAATATTGGGGAAGGGAAAGGAAACTTGACCTTTGGGGGCCTTGCGGAGAAAAAAAAGTCCCTCCTTTCACTGGTTTTTGTACAAATTGTGAAAGAGCTTGTGACTCTTCTTGGGTCAAAAAAGGCTTACCTGTTTTGTTATTCATCCAAGCAAGTGTTATGTGAGGACAAGCAGGTGTTTACAGGCTCCTGACCTTGAGGACGGGCTACTGACCCACCACTTTATTTCTTATGACATCTTCTCTTGAAAAGGGCTGGGGTCAGATTTGTGGAAAGAGAGGCAAGACAATTATCCTGGAAATGTTAAAATAAGCTTCCTTTATGGTCCACTATTCACCAATGGGAGCTGATCTGTTTTGCTGACAGATGTCTGCCTCATTTAGGTCTCAGCTGGAACAACCCATGATGAATAGCCAACTTTTTAGTGTTTGCTGAAAATGGCCTTGCTTTTGGTGAGGTTTAACACTTTATGAAAATAAGTTTTTATACAACACGATGGCAAATCAGATTGGCTCATAAATAAGGTAAGCACATACATACACTTCAATATCTGAGTTTTAGAAACTGGTTGCTTTCATACCTGAAATTCCTGCCCTTTAGGGAAAAAATGGAAAATATGAAAAATGTATTGAAAAAAGCTTGGATGCTTTATTTAATCAGCTTTCTTTTTAAGCACTTTAACTAAAGGAATTATCTTTGGGTGAATCTAATAAATTGTAAATATGCATTGTTAATAATTGGCTTTCACTATTTTTAAAATCATTTTAATATGTTCAAAATCTGCCTTTTTGTCTGATTGACATTTTTTTTTGTAAAAATTGTAAAAGAATATAATTTTAAATACAATCAGATTTACTGTTTAACAGTTGTTTGTAAATATAATCAATTGAGGAAAGAACCGGCAGAGAAAACAGGTGAAATTTCAGTAACCAAGGGAATTGACTGAAAGTTCTAAGGAAGATCTTGGAGTTTAACAGCAACAAAAGAATTACATCAATTAAACTGATGGTTAACTTCTACCTATAAATTAAACCCAGGAGAATATTTTGCAGAACTGCGAAGCTATCATTCCAACACAGAAGTTGTGAATCAGCAGGGCTTGCACCTGGCTAAATGGATACAGGACCACAGTCTAAACATCCATGGAAAGGTTCATTTTAAGACTATAAGGCTGGGCTATATTTCACTGGAATTACTTCTGAAAGAAGTTTTTACTTCTTTTTTTGTGTTTTACTTCCCCTTCTGAGACTACAACTTTATACTTACTTAATGGAGGTGTATATTTGTTGGAAGTTCATTCTTGTTGCTTTTATACTTGTGGCTAGCAAGTAAAAGTTATCCCCTTATTCAAAGAAAAGAAATTTTCTTGCTAGCTACCATGTAATTAGCTCTTCTACACTAGTGACAAATGCCATAAGTAGTTAAGCTAGTAGACTTGGGAGCTGGAAAGTACAGATACAAGTAGTTAACTCTCAGCCCACCTTATTTCACAGGGTATTGTGAACAATTATTTTTATTTGATTTTTATCCCACCTTTGTTATTTTATAAGGCAGGCAATGCAGCAAACATACATAATGCTCCTTCATTCTCCTGTTTTCCCCACAACAAGGACTCTGTAAGGTGAATTGGGCTAAGACAGAGTAACTAACCCAAGTCTCCCAGGCAGCTTTCACGCCTAAGATAGGACTAGAGCTCACAGTCTTCTGGTTTCTAGATCTATATCTTAACTAGTACATTAAACTGGTCCACTTAAAGGAAAGTTAATCAGTCTGACATCTTGATCATTCAAACAAAAGATACAATATAAATAAAGCAGCAATACATATGGGAGGCTGATTTTGATCCTTCCAAATGCTTTCAAGCTCTACTATTACATGGCATGCAACAATGAACTTTTGCACCCGATTAAAGCAAACAACCAAAGGAAACTAGCTAGCCTACAGTTTTCACCTAATTCTATTTGAATTTGAAGATAGAGAGCTTTGCTTTCTCAGTTGGAATGCTAGCCACTCTTTTAGTATTTGTGAATATTTGTTCCAGCAGTATGTGAGAATGCAGTCTGTGATAAATAATGCACAAATGAATTGATCACAAGGTATTGGGTATGAAGCACTGTACAGCCAAATAATGGAAAGACTAAGCTAACAATGGAAGCTGATGTTATTTTCTTGTTTACTTATTTTCATATGGGAATTGCTATTCTTTACTTCATCTCTTTTTTCTCTCCTGGAAGCAAGAGGCTTTTTGTTTGGAATAATTTCCTATACAGACAGATTTTCAAAGTAGAGTGGTTTTTTAGTGTAAAGAATCTGAGTCCTATTTCTGAATATATTAACTTAATATGCAACAATTTGGAGGAGTTGAAAAGCGTGCTGAGGAAACCACTAAGCTTTCTTAAGCAACACTGCTTGGAAATTTAAGTGCACTGTCTGTTTTCTATTAGTGTTAATAAGATTTTAATCCTGCCACGGATGCTAGGGCCAATTTTCTGTGCATATATGTGCACATGTCAGGGTTCCACACCACATCCTCAATGCAATTAAAATCCCAGAGAACGAAAGTCCAAAGAATGAAATTTTATTG
>JAEANM010025238.1:0-10981 GCA_017656035.1 Myanophis thanlyinensis | reverse complement strand
GATGGATGGATGTGTGTGGGGTGGTGGTGGTTTGTATACCTTATTTACTTACTGCAAATGAATTTTTAATGTTGGTTTTAATATTGGTTATTATCTCTTTCTCTTGTAAACCACCCAAAGAACAATGTAATTATCATCTCTCCAAAAAGACAACCCACTTTGAAAAGAAGCCCTATCATGTTTTTGAGAGCATGCAATGAAATTAAGCCCCACCTAGAAAATTAGCCCTAATTAAGATCCTGCCCACTCTGGGGTGCAGGGGGTGGGGCGAGGCACACAGATAAAAAATAAGCTAGGGTGGGGATGGTGGAGTGGAGCTGCCATGTATACTTGGCCTCACACATCCAGACACCTGCCTCGCCTTCTGTGGCCACTTCTTCTGCGGCCGCTTGCCGCCACTTGCATGCATTGCCCCAGCCTCCATTTCACCTTCAGATGCCTTCCAGAAAGCCCTCTGCAGCCAATAATAGAGCTGTGAGGTGATCCAGAGCACTGTTATTGGCTGCAGAGGGCTTTCTGGAAGGCATCTGAAGGCGAAACAGAGGCTGCGGCGATGCATGCGAGGGGCAGCAAGCGGCCGCAGAAGAAGTATGCCAACAGCAGGCTCCTGTTCAGTGGGGCTGTGGGTGCCACCACCACAATGTGAGTCAATAATTAGAACTCTCCAAAGAGAAGGCCTAGCTATTTTCTGGAGGGGGGGGGGTTGTCAAAAAAAGAGAAAAACCCGGCCTTCTTTTTGGAGAAACAAGGATAGATAGCATAAAAATAGTAAACAAATTTAAATATATATTCATATTCATATGCAGGAGTTGAGCACACCAGAAGTGTGAAAAAAGGGCAAAAAACAATTCTAACTAAATAAAACTTCAGCATGTCTTATTCATTTGATTGCTTTGAAATGGGCTTATTTGACCTCTATGTAATGAAAAGCTGTAGATCAGTTTTCATTTATATTTTCATTAGAAGGATAATCCTCCAGCTGTACATAAGGGTACATTTTCATTGCATTGGAGCTTCTGATCATCTGGAAAACCCTATCTTAAAAGCCAAGATGTTACTCTCTTATTCCTATGTGACTTGTTTGGCAGAGGCTGTTGCTTCTGAAAGGCCTGTTAGGAAGAAATGAATTATCTAATACTGCAACTGGGAGAGGACACTCTATAAACTTCCCATTTCAATTTACCTTGTTGACATCCATTCGTAATTTCTCATTGTTAGCACTGGCAGCTCTTTCTGCTGCTTTCTTCTGGCGCTGTGGTCCCCTCCCAAAAAAGATATAGTTCACCAAGGCATATTCCAGAAGAGCCATGAACACAAAGACAAAGCAGCCCATCAGATACATGTCAATGGCTTTCACATAGGGAATTTTGGGTAGTGTTTCTCGCAGATGGGTATTAATGGTTGTCATTGTCAGCACCGTTGTAATCCCTGAAAAACATCACAAAAATCCAATTTAGTATGCATTTTTGTTTTCACTGTTCTTCTGTGTGTATGTGTGTGTGTGTGTCTGTGTTTTTGCTAATGTGCAAAGGTCATTGTAGTATAGGGTGCAACATGGATATATCCAGAAAATGAGAGAGGAGTAAAAAGAAACTTCATTCCTACAGTTTACTACTGTTTTCCTTGTTGTTTGCGTTTGTTATGGCGGTGCTGATAAAATTTTAAGTATTATTAATTATGCAAAACAATATCAAGGAAATGCAGTAAAATTTTGGTTTAATGGTTCAGTTACAATGAATGAATTTACTGCCGTTTAATAGACTAATGCTTGGTAAACTGAGGGTGTGTCAATTAAATTGAAGTTTTACTGCAAATGACAGCATTTATATCAATTATGCACACAAATGATGCAAATTTAGATTTAATTGAGGTCTGTTAAAGCACAAGGAAAGTTCCTTCTCCTGATGATTTGTTAAACAGAGATGTTACCACAGGCAGGATGGAGGCCACTGTTTTTCCACTTCGTGTTCTTTATTGCTAAGATGTTTTTATGTGTTGTTTTCTGGTTTGAAACATTTGGTTGTCAGAAAAAAAATATCCTTCTTAGAGTTTAGGAGCTTGTAATGGAGCTCATGGATTCTAACATTGAAGGAACAGTCAACAGTACGTTTAACACATATTACATTATAGTAGTATTTTTTTCTTATAATAGAGAGGAACCTGCCACACTTTATATTGAGGGGGACTGCATGGAATGAGTTTCCTGCTTCAAATTCCTGAGAGTCCATCTTAGCAAAGATCTCACCTGGAAAAATAACACAATCCAGGTAGCCAGGAAGGCCCAGAGATTCCACTTCCTCAGGGTCTTGTGGAAGAATGAAGTGGAACAACAACTGATGACCTCCTTTTATCGGTCCACAATAGAAAACGTCCTCTCTTATTACATTATGGTATGGTATGCTGGCTTGACAACCGCGGAAAGAAAGACACTACAGAGGGTGATGAGCATGGCACAAAACATCATGGGCTGCCCCCCTGACACCATTAGATGAAATCACTAGGACTCGCTGTCTTAGAAGAGTGAGGAAAATCCTCAGGGATGACTCACACCCTGGTCAGCACTTCTTTACTCTCCTACCATCAGGCAGGAGATATAGAAGCATAGCCAGCCGTACAAACAGGCTGAAGAACAGCTTTTATCTGTGGGCTGTCAGACTCCTGAATACAACATAACATCATCAGTATGCAGTATGATAGACTCGCAGGGCTGGCGCAAAGTGTAACATGTCCATATTGGTGCAATATATTAGAATGTAATGTTACACACATATACGTATAGAAGATTGTGTGTTGTTTGTATGATTTACTGGGTCAGGATTTTCTTCTCTCACTATGATTATCGGTCCACATTCCTACCACCAACAGGCAAGTAGGCTGCTTTTCTTCCCCCCGCCCCCATTCCTTATCCTGCCTTTCTACCACCAAACTTCTCTTCTATGACGGCGTGGCAATAGTTCGCAGCGGCCACTTCTGTTCCAAAGTGGTGCTATTTTTTATGTTGTAGCCCGTCCCACGAAACATATGGATGTCAGAGCAACCAACATTTATGTGTTCCTTCGGCAGACATTATGGAAACACAGAAACAACTCCAACACCATTAATGATGATTTGCTGGAGAAGCTGCACAACTTCGCCTTGCTCCGAGGCCCAGGCCTACAGACCTAGCATCACCAGAAGTCAACAGATGGAGGAGGGGGCATTGGAAGTGGTGTGAGAGAAAGCAGAAGCATGGAAAGAGAGCGGGGGTTAATGCTAGCCCAAAGGCTAACCCTAGCCGGCCTGCTCTACCATCCATCCTGCTAGCAAATGTCTGCTCCCTGCTCCCTAATTAGATTACATCAGATTCCAGCAAGCTACATGGCGTGAATATAGACACTGCTGCTGCCTTGTTTTCATGGAGACATGGCTGAGTAATAGAGTTCCGGATGCTGCTATTCAGCTGGACAGGTTAGCTGCGTTTTGTGCCAACCTTCATGCAGCTCTGTGTAGTAAGACTCGTGGCAGCAGACTGTGTGTATACATCGACACAGAATGGTGTAAAAACTCTGTCCTTGTTTCCACCTACTGCTCACCACTTGCGGAGTTAATGGTTATGAGATGTAGATCTTTTAATCTACCCAGGGAATTCAGTACTATTATACTTGGCGTGTATATCCCACCTAGCGCTAATGCTAAGGAAGCGCTCTGTGTACTTCACTGGACCATCAATGAAATGCAGAACACACCCCCTTTTGGATTGTTTATTGTTGCCAGAGATTTTAATCATGCAAATCTCAGGACTGTGCTCCCTAAATTTCATCAAAATGTGGACTTTGCAACCAGAGGGGAAAATACGCTGGATGTTGTTTATACAAATAACCCGGCTGCATACCAGGCGAAGCCCTGCCCTCACCTTGGCTACTCAGACCACATCTCTGTTATGCTAACTCCAGGATACAAACCACTCATCAGGTGTTCAAGACCAGTTCAGAAGCAGGTGAGGACTTGGCCAGCAGGAGCCATCTCTGCTCTTCAGGACTGCTTTGGACACACTGATTGGGACATGTTCAGGGAGTCTGCAACCAACGGCGACTCCATTGACTTGGAGGAGTACGCATCATCAGTGACCGGCAACATCAGCAAGTACATTGATAATGTCACAGTCTCAAAGAAAATTATCTCACACCCCAACAAGAAACCATGGATAACTGGAAAGGTGAGTGCTTTACTGAAAACCCGAGATTCTCCATTCAGGGCAGGTGATAAAGCAGCCCTAAGAACAGCGAGAGCAAATCTGTCCCAAGCCATCAGAGAAGCAAAGCGTGCACATTCCCAGAGTATCCACCAACACTTCATGGGCAGTGGTGTCACATGGCATATGTGGCAGGGCATCCAAGCCATCACTAATTACAGAACATCACCACCTGCCCGTGAGAGTGATGGCTCACTTGCAGATGTGTTGAATAACTTCTATGCCCATTTCGAAGCACAGAACGACGTGACAGCGAGGAAGACCATACTTCCTTCCAATGACCAGATACTTTGTCTCTCCACTACTGATGTGAGGAAAGCTCTAAGCAGAGTCAACCCACAGAAAGCTGCGTGACCAGACAATATTCCTGGCAGAGTGCTCAGAGGATGTGCAGACCAACTGGCAAATGTTTTCACCAACATCTTCAACTTCTCTCTGAGCACCACTGTTGTCCCAAAGTGCTTCAAGATGATGACTGTCATCCCCATTCCAAAGAAACCATCAGTGTCCCGCCTCAATGACTACTGTCCCATTGCACTTACTTCCATCATCATGAAGTGCTTCGAAAGGCTCATCATGAGGCACATAAAGACCCTGCTGCCTGTAACATTGCATCCACTACAGTTTGCATACCACTCAAATCACTCCACCGATAACACAATCTCCACTACACTTCATCTAGCCCTCACTCAACTAGAAAATAAGAACTCATACATACGAATGCTGTTCATAGACTTTAGTTCAGCATTCAACACTATCATTTCCCAACACCTGATGGGGAAGCTGACCCTATTGGGCCTGAACACCTCCCTCTATAACTGGATCCTGGACTTTTTGACTGGAAGACTTCAGACAGTCCGGATCATGAACAGCACTTCTAACACCATCATACTGAGCACTGGAGCCCCTCAGGGCTAGGTGCTCAGTCCCCTGCTATTCATCCTGCTGACGCATGACCGTGTAGCAATGCACAGTTCAAATCACATCATAAATTTCGCTGATGACATGACTATGGTGGGTCTTATCAGAAAGAACGATGAGATAGCATACAGAGAGGAGGTGGAGAAGTTAACGAACTGGTATAAAGCCAACAACCTGTCTCTGAATGTAGACAAAACAAAAGAAATGGTTGTAGACTTCAGGAGGACACAACACAACCGCTTCCCACTGAACATCAATGGCTACTCCATGGAGATCGTAAAGAGCACCAAATTCCTTGGTGTTCACCTGGCGGAGAATCTCACCTGGTCCCTCAACACCGGTTCCATAACAAGGAAGACCCAGCAGCGTCTTTAATTTCTGAGGAAACTGAGGAAGGCACAGCTTCCACCACACATCCTCACAACCTTCTACAGAGGGACCATCGAGAGCACCCTGAGCAGCTGCATCATCACCTGGTTTGGGAATTGCACCGTTTCGGATCGCAAGACCCTACAGCGAATAGTGAGGACAGCAGATAAGATCATTGGGGTTGTTCTTCCCACCATCATGGACATTTACACCACATGCTGCATCCGTAAAGCCAGAAACATTGTGGCTGACCACACACACCCCTCATACACGCTCTTTACTCTCCTGCCATCTGGAAAGAGGTACAGAAGCATTCGGGCCCACACAAACAGACTGTGTAACAGTTTCTTTCCACAAGCCATCAGATTCCTCAACAGAAAGAAACTGGAACTATAAATACTAGTGTATTTAGCTTTTTTTAATAAGTTCTTAGAGCTATGTGCATTTCTGTGTCCTAGTCTTTTGTTGTTGTCTGATGTAGCACCTTGGTCCTGGGGAAATGTTGTTTCGTTTCACTGTGTACTGTACTGTAAGTTGTTGAAATGACAATAAAACCTTCTTGACTTGACTTGATTGTATTTGGGGGTTGCACTAAGAAAGGCTCAGATAATTCATTGTACACATGTTGTGCATTGATAATAAAGGTTTGAACTATAAGCTATTAAGATATACACAATTGGTGGTATTGGAAGATGCATAAAAAACCCCAATTCTAATAAAATTCAAGAGTTCATCTCAAAATAGAGAAATTTACACATATTACTTTCAAACTATACAACTGCATCATATATTAAAGTGGTGTGAGAAATCAGAACTTTCTTAAAAACAGTTTTGTTTGAAAGAACTCACTTTAATATCTGATTTGTGTGCAGTGATATGACTGCCATGATTAGATTTAGGATATGGGAAATGCAGTGTTGATTTCAGGATTTTGCCATCTCTTAAATTATTTTGAACTGAAATCGAAGGACAGGTACTATGTGCACTATTTTATGGTCTTGAAATAGAAATGGAATCAATAAATAACAAACATTTTTAAATTTGTGCTTGTGAAAAAAAATGAAACTTTGGTCTTGGTTTTGTTGATTAGAAAGATTTGCTGTTATAGAAATGGCTAGTTATATATTAATGTGTAAAAGCAAGAAGTTGAGGCTGGAGTATGTTATCTTGTATTGTGCTGGGAAGGGTTGGAAGTCAATACCCACTTTTCTCTCTTCTTTTTTCTTCCCCCTTGTATTTAACACCCCTTTTTCTCCATCCCCTTTCCGGCCCTTAATTTTCTATTTTATTTCTTTTTTGGGGTATTTTATATTTTATATAATCAAATAAAAATGATATTTTAAAAAAATAAAATAAATAACAAACATTTTTGTTTATTTTAAAATTTATAAATGTACCTTAATTCCAAAGAACCAGTAAAGTTAAATATTAAGTGTATTAAAATAATCTAAACTTGAAATGCAGACCAAGTGAAACAAAAAACAAATAACATTAAATACAACTTGATTTAAAACATCTGGGCAAGATGTATGTAGCTGAATTTTTTTTTAAATCTTGTTTGTCTATTCTGATCTGAGATATAACCTAGCTCCATTTTTATCTATCCAGAAAACAGAAAACAGCATTAAATCTATGAATAGAGCATAAAGTCATAGGTCAGACAAATATTTATTTACTGGTATAAGATATACAATTTTCTCCTCATCGCCTGTGGGTGGTATGTGTCTTCCTCAATGTCAGGTCCTCTACCAGAAACCTAACCAGCTATTAATTTCAGATATTATGATATAGACAATGTATCCTCTAGACTGTACTGAATATAGTTCCCCTCAATCCTGACAGATTGAAAATAACAAGCATCTGTGAGATTCCTTGCTTACATAACAAGGAGTTGTTATTCATAGGTAACAAACCTGAAATAGCAGCAGCAATAACACCTAAGTGTATAACTCCTGGGAATTATTCTTTATAGGATTATTTTGGGCAAATTATGTAATTTGTAGAATTTGAAGCAGAAATTAGCAGAAGACAACTTAATACTACTAGGTAATGACTGTAAGAGAAGAGCAATTCAATCTTGCAGTATTCTTGGGTAAGAAATTCTAGAAGCTACCTTCTACTGAATCAGAAGCTACTCTCTATTGAATTAGAATATAGGTCTAATTAAATATTATTTATATGGATAAGCAGCAGCACATCAGGTTTTGGGTGGGTGGGAAGGCATGTTTATTATATCTGCAACTCCCTTTTCAAATTACTGTAACTTTACAGTACAGTATTACACCAGTACAGTCTTACACCATTCACAGCAGTCTTAAGGTAGTGAGAGGTTGCCTTTAGATACAAAGCAAATAGACAAGACGGACAAGGGTTTAGGGTTGGAAGAAAAAGGAAGGGCAGATAGGCAGCATTTTATATCTAATTCAGACCTTTCTCTAACAATAATTATTGTTCTTTTGTCTCATAGCTGGCAGCTGAATTTGAATAGGATTCCAATGACAATAATTGTCGACCTTATTACTGACATTATCAAGTCTAGGGTCTTTTACTTGAAGTTAATGTTTCCTCCGTGAAATTTCAGTAGTAAAAATCACACGAGGAATCCAATAATAGTTTTCACATCATCAGTAACATAAAGCAACACTGTAAAAGTGACCAGGATTAGAACAAAATACAGTTTGTGTATTTTTGTATATTTAATTTACAAGAGAACATGTTTAAATTTTCAGCTGCAATATAATTAGTCAAACATGGAAACTTGAACTGGAGTTGCAATGAAACTATGTAATAATGCTGCATCACACCAGAGCATATTTCACGTAGTCCAGATGAGTTCACATTTCAGTTAAGTACTTTAGAGGTTACTTGGAACCAATTTACTTAAGTGCAAATGCTGGCCAACAGGAAAATTTCCACTCATACAATCATGCTATTTAAGTACATATGTTGTATAGTTAACATATTCAATGTGAATAAATAAAAAAATACCTACCTAAAGCCACCCTTGCAGCTGACGCATCATAATTAATCCAGAATGATACCCAAGACAGAATAGTGATCAGTATGGAAGGCATATAAGTCTGCAGAATGAAATAGCCAATATTTCTCTTAAGTTTAAAACTTAGGGACAACCTGGGATAGGAACCTAGAACAAAAACAAAAAGTTTTCAAATACTATTTAAGAACAAGTGTTATGTAAACAGGCAATTCCAGACTATTATGGCTATTGACATGAAAATGCTATTAACTTAACAAAGGATCAAAGAACCTACACATCTTAACCTAAATAAAGTTTTCAAAAGACAACAAAGAGCTACAGTGGAGTTGCCTCTTGAGTGTGTGTCAGTATACCACAGGGGTAGGGAACCGTGGCTCTTTCATGACTCATGGACTTCAACTCCCAGAATTCCTGAGACAGCACCTCTTGCCTTAGCTTAGAACCTGAGTCTTAACAGCTTAAAATTGCTGGCTCAGGAATTCTGGGAGTTGAAGTCCATGAGTCATGAAAGAGCCAAGGTTCCCTACCCCTGGTATACCAGCTACTTATACAAATGGGTGAGATATGGCAACAATACATAGTCGTAGCTTTCGTAGAACATTTTTTAATTATAGAAAAAGTGAAGATTACTATCTGTAGTGCTACTTATGTGGTCACATGTGTAATCAATACCCAGCATGCTTACTGTATGTTATTTTATAGGCTAAGAACTAGGACTACTTTGGTAGCTGAAAGCCTTGACTGACCAAAGCCAAGAAGGTATCAGAAGTCAATCTCAATGGGTTCATCTGTTGATGACTAGAATATGGAGAACAATGATTTGAAATGTAAAGGAGGTGACTGAGAAAGAGCATGAATTTACAAATGAAATGAAAGGAATTGAAGTTGTATATTTGTAAAACTAAAACAATGGGGAAGGATTAGTAGATCTGAAAGAAATGGTGTCATGCCATGGACTAGATTAAATGCATACATGTGGGAAAGTGAAGGTGTTATTTTAATTATGAATAAAAGGATATAACATACGTTATAAAGTATTTTGACATTCAAATTGTTACAAAATGTGTATGAGGAATAAGAATCCATAGGTTGGTCATACTTTCATATTATACTACAGTGAATAGTTATAATGGAAGAATGAGGATGATCATTGAAATTTAATTAAATTTTAGTGAAAGTTTGAGAGAACTGGTGAAGGTCTTAAGAGTAATGACATATTCTCAATGTGAGCTGGATTATTCTTTTTAGTAAATTTATTGAGGAAAAAATTGACATTTAAAGAAGAGAAAGAAACTTTCATGAAAGTAAAATGACTGCAGGAAAACAAAATACAGGGCCTGTTGGAAATTAAATTAAATTTTCTAACAGCATCTATGTGAATTGGAAGTGATGAAAATGGATGTGGAAGCTGCTTGAAACAGACTGAAAAGAATTATGCTGCCTAATGCCTTAGAAGTGTGTGGCATTATGATAATGAGAAAAGTTATGCTAAAAAGAAGAATGATTGGTGGAATGATGAAGTGTTGTAAATGGGAAAAAAAGTAAGACTGCTGCTAAAATGAAAATGACAGAAAGGGATTGTATAATATCTGCATAGAGAAAAAAGAAATTTACAAGGAATATAGATTAAGAGAGCAAAGAGTAAAAGAGGCAGCGAAAATGCAGGTAATGTAGGAAATTTAGGCTGACTTCGAGGGAGGGGTCAAACACATCATCTCCTACAAGTAAATTTTGACTGAACAAAATTGTGGGGATGGGGGCAATTTTATGTTTTTGGGTGGGTTGGTGAAAAAGGATAAATAAGGAGTCTTCACCAGAGTATATGAAATCAAAAATTAAAGTATTGAAATTATTTGGGATAAAACTAAGACGATAGAAATTTATACGAAAAGGTAATTGCATGCTAAGAACCGAACTGAATATTGAGAAGGCTTAAGACAATGTAACTAGAAAATTATTAAAATATACATGTGGTTGGTTTACAGAATGGTTATGACTTATTTAACATAAAGGTAGAATATATATATGCCTGACAATTGTAAACAAAGCTGTTGCTGCTTCTATATAGTATAACACTGCCCTGGTGGTGCAGTGGTTAGAATGCACTCTGCCCATAGTCTGGAATTTGATCTGGATGGGATCAGCCTTCCATTCTTCTGAGGTTGGTAAAATAAGGACCCAGATTGCAGGGGGCAATGTGCTGCCATTGTAAACTGCCAGAGAATGTTGTAAAACACTATGGGGCAGTATATAAGTCTAAGTGCTTTTTCTATTTCTATACATATACAAAAATTATGATGATTGGTTTGTCAAGGACATCAGGGGGAGGTTTAACAGTTTTCTAATCAAGAGTACAATAACTAAAATAAAATTTTTGAAAGAATAATGTGGTTGTATGCTCGGTAATAAGTTTGCAGATCAGATATTTATTTTCAACAATTGCTCTCTCTCTCTCTCTCTCT
>JAEANM010025237.1:0-10981 GCA_017656035.1 Myanophis thanlyinensis | reverse complement strand
GCTTAGTTTATTGGAAAAAATGTTTTCCAAATTTATTAATTTAATAACGCAGTAATAAACTCTCAGTTTCAGTGGGAACAGTGTTGTTGGTCTCCTTTTTTTGCAAGTGCATCAATGTCCGGGGTTGTATTTGTTGTGGCAATTCTCAAGATAGATCCGAGGTGTTGGTCAGTTAACTTGGATCTATGAGGGTTCCTGCTAGTAACTAGTTCGGCGGGCCAGATTAAAAAGCCCAATGGGCCGGATGTGGCCCACGGGCTGTAGTTTGCCCATGTCTGCCTTAGAAGGACACATGTTACAGTTCTGCTCGTGAATGGCATTGGTTAACAGATTGCTATCAGATTCAATTCAAGGTGTTGTTTTTGACCTTTAAAGCCCTACAGGCATGTGGGAATGGTACCTGAGAGACTACTAATTTCATCTACCCATCCTAGCAAATCCAGCAGGAGACACATGTTGAGGGTTCCATTTACTAAGGAGGTCCATCTAAAGGGGCCTAGGAGATGAGCCTTTTTTACTACTGTACTCACTCTCTGGAACATCATTCCCCCTCCCCCACAAGGTGAACTTTGCCCCAAGCCTTGTGACCTTCTGGAAGGGCTTCAAACCATATTGAAGAGGCAAAAAGGAACAGAAAGAGAATATAGAGGGAAACTATTCAATCCAAATACAAAGCTTGAAATTCAACTTATCGCAACTTCAAAAAGTTGCAAAAAGGAAACAATAATGCATATAACAACTATCAATTTCTTCACACTTCCTAGGGTTCAGATTTCATCTAGTGTAGCTTTTAAAATGGAAACAACCTTTCAATTCAATGAATTTTTAGTGCAATTGTAGCAATCGATACATTTTGCATTGCATTATTCTGAACTCCATCCACCCCCTTGAAGTTCACAAATATATACACATTTCACTGCATTTCATACTATACTGTATGTCTATGCATGTGATTTGATTTGATTTGATTTGATTTGATTTGAAATACACAACTATGTGTGTGTACATAAATACATAAATATCACCTTATGCATGATTTAAAATCATAAATACTTTAAAATGCACTGTGTAATATCATTCAAATAAATAAATGAAGTCGGAATCTACTTCAATCACATTTTTCATGATTAAATAATTTGACAAAGCAAGAAGTTAATAGAAATAAAGCTCTTAACTTATGGAGCAGTTTTTTCCTTCTTTTCCTCTTCATTGTGCAAAAAAATATGTCATAAAAGCATATAGTTTCATATACTGACATTCAAGAGTTGCTTGGTTTGCTGGAGATTTGTCTGCATGTACAGTACTGCAAAAATGCATCTGCTTCTCTTGCCCCAGATCCATCCTTAAACTTTTGAATTTCTCCAGATTTTTGTAGTCACATTCCTTAATCGATTTAATTGTATTGATCATACCCCAATTCTAAATGATGCAGTCTTTAATTGGCTTGCTTGACAGCCATCACATTGCTCAAGTCTAACAATCAATAGTGTTTCTTGGTCATGCTCAATTCCCCTTTGAGCTTCCTGTCATCCCTAGGTATGCATTTATGACTGATAGAAGATGTGTGATGCTCAAAGTCTCCCTAGCTTTCCACACCACGGTTCACTTATCTCCATTTCCTTTGCATACTGGAATGATTCAATTTGTGGTTGTACTTCAGAGATGACATCGCATGTCACCCAATACTGTACTAGATGGAAAAATAAGGAGAAGAGTAAAATAACTTATCTAAAATTTGGTGGAACTGTAATCTCTACCTCTTTCTCTGAATCTCCCAATGGATGCTTATAATTTGTCTATCTCAGTATCTTCAACTGCTGTCATAATTCACAGCTTTAAGCAATTTAGACTATCCTGTCCCCAGCCTGATGTTCTCCAGATATGTTGAAATTTTAATTCCCAAATAAACATAATTTCACTCTATTGACTACTCTGTTGACTCACATTATTGAGAAAGAAGTAAGTGCAATTCCAAGGCCCCCAATACATTCTTCAGCTTACTTCTCAGCCCATCTTCTATCACCCAGCTCCCATCCACCCATAGGTCACATGGGCTGATGCTTCCAATTTCAATTTTAGAATTCTGCTTTATAATTGACTAGAGAACTGACGAGCAATTTCCTTCCCAATACATTTCTTTCTAGGCAATTTCTCCCAACCTGTTTTAGCATGGAAAGGTAAGGGGAAATAGAGAAGGACAGAATAAAATCTAGAGGCATAACGACTGAAATTAATGAAGAACCAGTGAGTCCCAGGCTAAAGAGAACTGTTGTGTCAACATATATCAGAAGTTATTTTCCAAGGCCATCAAGAGAATAACCAATTATTTGTTATTTGTTAATCTTGAAAAATGGGAGTGAAAGGCCTAAAACATAAATATGTATGATTTCTGACTTCCACATAATGAAATGAGCAAGGAACTGTTGCGTAAAATGTTTAATTGGGGTCTTTGAATCTTCTACTAATCTAGCCAAAAGCTGAATTAAGGGTTCAGCATCAGGATATCTATGATTTATTGATGAGCCCTAATATGAAGTTAGATAATATAGGTGGAATGTATCATTGGAGGTTACCCTATTCACCTAAATGATTTCATAAATTATGGAACAGTATGTGCAATTGACTACCAAAGAAACATGAACACATACAAAAATGCCATCTGCAGGGACCACATATAGCTGTGATGGTGAACCTATGGCATGCGAGCCAGAGGTGGCCTGCAGCACCCTCTCTGATGGCATGTGAGCTGTCATCCCAGTTCAGCTCTGCCACGCATGCATGCATGCCTCCTGCTAGCCAGCTGCTCTTTGGGTCTCTGCAGTGCATGCGTGGCGGGTGGGGCATGTGAAGGGGTGTGTGAGTGCATGCGCAGGTGGGGCACATGTACATGCACCAGGGGACAGGGCAAATGCAGGGATTGCGTGGATGTGCAGGCACTTGCAAGGGGCCACTCACACATGCACAGGGATCAGGGCACATGTGCAGGACCATGCATGCATTGCATTTTGGGAGTTTGGGCATGCAGGCAGGCATTCGTGCCCTCATGCACGCACTTTGGGCACTCAATCTGGAAAGTTAGCCATCATTGACATATAGTTTACTTTTTTGCTCCCTCCACCTTCTATAGAACAGTTTGTCCATTGAAATCCAGATCTCTCTCTCCTTTGTTGTGTTCTGAAGAGCAGTGAGGGTATGGTTCATCAGAAAAACATTTTGGAACAAGGATCAACCCCCTTTGCTGGACAGCAACCATCCCTGTCAGGAGGAGGGCTCAAGTAGGAAATTAGTCTAGAATCATTATGTAAACACAAGCGGGTTAGGTCTGAATGTCTTTAAGCCTTATCTAGTCTTTCCCAGGTGAGAGCTACCAATATGGAGAGGTTCCTGTGAATTAGGCATAAAACAATAAAGTAGCTAATTTGAACTTTACATATGTGGGTTTGCTCATTCAGGCCTGACAACCCTCACTCCAGGTAGGATGTGCCAACTGAGCAACATATAAGACATAGCAAGTAAATAAATCCCTTATAGATTTAGTTTCTCTAGTTTCTTTACTTTTTACTTTTACTTTTATTAAATTTATATACCGCCCCCTCTCCCAAGGGACTCAGGGTGGTTCACAGCAAATAAAAACATACATAAATAACAAGTTAAAAACCAATTAAAATAATTACACAATACTTATTTTAATTCTCTTCCCAGTAGCTCCACTATTTCATTCCTCAACCAAAAAAATTATTTTCCAATATATTTAAAAACTCAGCAAATGTAAAATGTGAGCATTGACATTTTAAAAGTGGATGTTTAAGTGAATATCAACAACTCTTTGCTAGATTCCAGGATTTGGTAGGCCATGGTCTGAAGCAAAATGTGTAATTAAATTGACCTTTGGTCAGTTTTAATGGGATTATTTGTGCTCTTAATTTCCTTATTTCCTTTTAGTGATCCTTTTGTAACAAAACTGGAACATGGACACAACTGTATGATCCAGACATTCTGTTTTTCGGTTCAGCTGGCTGCAATTTGCAATGATTCCACTGAAGCATTAATGGTTTTGTAACAAAGAAAAGGCAAGACCAAAACTACAAATAGCAGTAGTTACCAAAGAGGAATATAACAGAACAGAACATTCACCACTTTCATTATCACTAGTTTTTCTTAGAAGATAAAGTTTCTCAAAATCCCATAATAAATACTGTGGCCAGGTACTTGGAGCATGGAAAAATCTTAACAGTGTACTTGTCATCTTCCTTGGCTAAATAAATAAATAATCTAAATCATATCTCTATATGTATTAAGTAGCATCATGCTAATTACAAATTCCTACTAACTTAATAAATCCAGAAGGTCTCAAAATAATCTTCATAGAAACCAGCTTGTGGATTAGCCTAGAAAGATATAAACCATTCTGTTATTTACTGTGGAATTAGATGAAGCTTCAGTTATATAACTTCTCTCTGTGCCATTATGATGCAGCAATTTCTCAAGTCAGACCCCATTTCAGCTGCAGCTATAAAATTTGCCCAGCTACAAAAGCTTTAAATAATGTCTGTGTTCATAATTAAAGGGGAACAGTGTATGTGTGAAGTTCCTGATAGTATTCCAGAACTGATCAGCATATGTATCTATAGAAATTAGACAAAAATTATTTTATTCACAATAAAAACAATTTATATTCAGTTTTTACAATCAGTTGCCAATCATAATTCTGGGCAGATTACATTTGACATATTTAATAGCTGCTGATCTTATGAACTCATTCTAGTTTCTAGCACCTACTAGTAAAATACCTAGGTAGTGTACAGCATATTATTTCAGATGAGTCCAGTCTGAATCTCAGAAATTTGATCATTTTCAATTATGCAACGTTTTTGTTTTTGTTTTGGTTATGATTAATAGGTGTTTGATTGTGATCATTTTGGATCTGGTGGCTTCTGCTACAGATAATTTGGCTCAATCGTATCCTTAATTTGAAAGTCACCCCAAATGCTGTCATTTTAGCCCTTTTTTCAAATGCTTTAATGCCATACTATTTGAGATTGCACTTTTTGTATTTTATTGGCTTAAAGAAATTATTCAGTGTGCATTTGTGACCTCAGATTGCTTTACCAGAGACTAAATTTCAATGGGATTCAAATTCAAGGATAGTTCAAAAATGTTCAGGTCTTCAGAAATGCTCCCAATTTACATCTTGAAAAAGATTACAATTCCCTCCCAACTAGCCCAGCCTTTGATTCAGCCTTTGCTGCTGCCGCCGACAAATATTATCTTACAAAATATACCCTAGTTACAGAACTTAATACAGGTATGGTAGTCCTCCACATATGATCTCAATTGAGCTCAGAATTTAAGTTGCTAAGCAAGAACGTTAAGTGAGTTTTGCCCTTTTAGGGACCTTCCTTGCCACAGTTGTTAAGTGAATTACTGAAGTTGTTAAGTTAGTAATATGGACAGGTTGACAGATGAGGTCAGACAGGAATCCCCATGGACAATGATGTTTCCAGATGACATTGTGATCTGTAGTGAGAGCAGAAAGCAGATGGAGGAACACCTGGAAAGGTGGAGGTATGCTCTGGAAAGAAGAGGAATGAAAGTCAGTCGTAGTAAGACAAAATAAATGTGTGTGAATGAGAGGGAGGGAAGTGGAACAGTGAGGTTACAGGGGCTGAGGTCAAGAAGGTGCAGGAGTTTAAATATTTGGGGTCAACAGTCCAGTGTGATGGAGAATGTGGAAAAGAGGTGAAGAGGCAAGTGCAGGCGGGTTGGAATGGGTGGAGAATGGTGTCAGGAGTGTTGTGTGACAGAAGAGTGTCAGCAAGAATCAAAGGAAAGGTGTACAAGACAGTAGTGAGACCAGCTATGCTGTATGGGTTAGGGATTGTAGCAGGGGCAACATTTGACCGGTTTTCCTACCAGTTCGGTGTATGTGCATGCACACCAAACACACTGCAGCACAGCTCTTTAAATATCTTTTAGAGGCTCCAGAGGCAGCAGAGATCCTCAAGAAGTCTCCAAGACACTCAAAACAGATGATTTAGGTAAGTTAAAAAAAGGAGCTCATATAAAGAAGAATAGGGGCTCGGGCAGGTGGGCAGGGCCAATTTCAAATGTCTACTACCGGTTCTGCTGAACCGGTTCGAACTGGCTGAATTTCATGTCTGGATTGTAGCAGTGAGGAAAAGACAAGAGACAGAGATGGAGGTAGCAGAGATGAGGAGGTTGAGGTTTTCTTTAGGAATGAGCAAGATGGACAGGATTAGGAATAAGCACTTCAGAGAGACAGCTCAGGTCAGCTGCTTTGGGGATAAAGTTAGAGAGGCCAGATTGAGATGGTTTGGACATGTGCAGTGGAGGGAGAGTGGTTATATTGGTAGAAGGATGTTGGAGATTGATCTGCCAGGTAAGAGGTCAAGAGGAAGGCCTAAAAGAGGGCATGAAGTTAATTGGGGTGAGAGTAGAGGGCTGCTGAGGATAGAGTTAGGTGGAAACAGATGATTTGCTGTGGCGACCCCTAATGGGAACAGACAAAAGAAGAAGAAGAAGTTAAGTTAGTAATATGGTTGTTAACCAAATCTGGCTTCCTATTGATTTTGCTTCTCAGAAAGTCACAAAAGGTGATCACATGACCAGCAACTGTCATAAATACATGCCTGTTAACCATCCAAATTCTCATTACATTACTAAGTGTGATAAATGGTCATAAATTATTTTTTTTTAGTGCCGTTGTAACTTTGAACCATCACTAAATGAATGGTTGAGGACTAGTTGTGTTATACTGATTCCCATCAGCCCCATCCATGTTTCAGGATCAATGAGAGTTATAGTTGTAGCTCTCTGGCAGTCTCAATGCTACTTAAATATTTCTGGGTAAATTGTAACTGCTGTTTAGTTAAAAGGCTAACTCTGTGTCCAAGGTTTTGGGTACCAATAACCATGTAATCTCCCTCTTGAAATTCCTGACTTTTGCTTGCATGGCAACATAAGCAGAGGTTTTTGTTTTGTTTTTAATACATATTTTGGTTCATGTCATGTAAGAGGGGGAAAATGGAAGTGAATCTAAGTCTAAATCTAAGAAAAGAAGGCTTTACTTTTATTTTTTTAAAATCTTTTCCCAAGGTCATAAAGGTAGATTAGGCTGCAAGACAGACCTTACATTCCACAAATATTTTGGTCTGACTTTGGAGTATCTTTGTGCAGGTGTTAGCATTTCAATTTATACCTATACAGTTAAAGATTCTTTTGAGACTTCTTTCGGTTTGTTGCCCTGCCTTCTTGGGTCATGAATTGTTTGCTGTTACTGTATTACTTATTTATTTTATTTATTTTATCAAAATTTATATACCGCCCCCTCTCCCAAGGGACTCGGGGCGATGCACAGCAGATAAAAAACATATACATAGACAATTTAAAAACCACTTAAAATAATTATATAATGCTGATACAGATTAAAGTTTAAAAATTAAATTTGGAATTAAAATCAACAATTAAAAATTAAATTTAAAATTTGAAATTACAAAAAACTAAGACAATTTAAAATTTAGTCCCTGAGGTATCAGGCCAGGCCAGCTAGCTGGAAAAAATAGGTTTTTAATGCACGTCGGAAGGCTCGGAGGTCAGTAATGGTCCGAATCTCAGGGGGGAGTTCGTTCTATAAGGAGGGCGCAGCCACAGAGAAGGCTCGAACCCTCAGGGCTATCAGGCGACAATGGCCCGACGGTGGAACCCCGAGGAGGCCTGCCCTGTGAGAGTGCACCGGTCGGTTGGAGGCTGATGGTGGCAACAGGCGGTCCCGTATTCTGAAAGTTTATCCCACTTATTGCTAGAATGAGGTACTACCTCCCACTTCCTCATGCATGCTTAATGGATGTTTTGTGGTAACTAATTGCCACACATAAACCTGGAGAAGGAACTATTTCTCTCAAATATTCATTGGATGCCTATCAGGGAAAGAAAAAAAAAGATTCAGATTTAATATGGGCAGTCTAGTCAACAGCCTTGAATGTTATTTCAACATATGAAGGCAAGGGATAAACTACTCTGCCTTGTGAAAAGTTATTTTCCCTTACCCCTGATTTGTTTGCTTGTTTTAAGTGAAAATATTGCCAGCTCAGCTGACTCCCAAAAGTAAACTGAATAAAGTCAAGACAATGTTGCTTCTCAGTATGTTATTCTCAGTATGTTATTCAGAGATGTGCCTGTTTTAGTTTCCTGCTATTCCTTTTATTTGTTTATCTTTTTTCTAAATAAAGGATTGGACATAAAAATAAATCCATAGATTGTTACCCATTCATATTTCAAAGAGTCCCCTTGACCAATCACAGGCTTACTCTCATTTACAATAGTTGGATAGTTTTTACAGAAAGTCAATGAAAGAAAAAATATGTTTACGTCCTTTGCCTTTCTTCTTCTTTTTTTCCATTTCATATATAAAATAAAGCACTGAGTTTATACATATAAATATTCACCATCCATAAAAATGTGTTCTTTGGTTGATTTCTTGCAAGTATATAGATGTCTAGAGTGTATGACTGTGTGGTTTGGAGGGGATTGCATGGTTTCTCAATTTGCAGAATTCTAGTTTCTTCACAATCAAATGCTAATGGTCTTTCTCCCCTTTTTGGTATACTACACACTGAACACACTTATGTTATGGCACTGTTGTTGGGAAATTGGGTGCAGTTATATATATTCAGAACTGTTTTAGATAAGCAAGTGTACAACTTAAGTATGTGAGGAAATGTACCGCGGTTAGAACTGATATATGAATGGGCAAACTGAAATGATAGAAAGGCATAAAGGCATGGAACAAGTAATACGTTGGTAATGCCAACAAAGTTTTACAGAAGAAGCGAAATGCGAGGATGGTCCCTAAACTCTTCTATTAAACAATTGGATCCGGAGATGACCACTTGAGGAAGGGACACACCACATCCTCCTTCAGGGTTCCTGGGACCTTCCACTCCCTCAAAGAGGCTATACCACTTTATATGTGTGACCTTACTGGCCACCTTAACAAGCCAGAAAGGGCTTCAATAAAACAACAACAACAGCTAGCTGAGGTAACCTACACAAAGAACCTTGTCCACTTTCTCAAGAGTCAGTGACTCAAGCTAATTTGCCTATTTGTTTGTCTGCCAAATAGTAAGGATGATTTTCACAGCAGCTTTTCTGTGCCATTCCTCCCCAAAAGGAATGAGTTATCTTAGACAGAGCTGCTAAATGACTATCAGTGAATGCAATAAGAGTGGAGAAATATTAATGTTTCACCATCCTTATAGCCCAAGGTATAGCCCTTAACATGGGCTCTTACCTTATATCAGTGTTTCTCAACCTTGGCAACTTTAAGATGTTTGGACTTCAACTCCCAGAATTCCCCAGCCAGCTTTGGTTGCCAAGTTGCCAAGGTTGAGAAACACTGCCTTATATTATAAATATTAAGCAGTCTCTAACACAGTTCCTCTTGAGCAAGGAGGGTTAGGAAACTCCACTTTAGGGCATTTCAAAACCCAATTAGAATTTTTTTATAAATTTGTTAGAAATCCACATGGAAAATATAACAGTTCAATTAATTTAAATGTGAGTTGCAAAAGCATAGAATGGTAGAATTGGAAGAGATAAAACTTAGATATTTTTTCTCTCAGAACTATGATGTCCAGCTGTTTCAGGAGACATGCAGTCTATTCCTAATCTTATTTTCCCACTATATTTTATCTTATTTTTATTATTTTTTTCCTGAAGGCTTTTATAATAGTTCTTTGGGATGAGGGGGCTGTCAGACCATTGACACCTAATAGAATCAACATAATTTTTTCCTCCAAGCATAAATCTTTCCAAGTTCTCATTAGCAAGCTTGATTAAAATGAAAGTTAAAATGTAACAAGAATTCCAGGAAGTAAAATATTTACCCTTTAGAATAAAAATATATCTGTGTGCATTACAGTGGGGACTTTCTGGATTTTTTTCCTCACAGCTTTATGATGCAATGGTGAGAAGTTTGGTGTGGGGTGGAGGTACAGCTGTGGATAATTGAAGTAATTGCAACTTGACTCTTCAGATGATGAATGAACATACAGGACTTTTATTATGTGGAATAAAGGGTGGATCAATGTTGCAATATTATAGCTCTTATTGGTGGGAGTGGTTTCAAAATTTGGCTTTGGAGAAATAGGGTGTGCTCATAAATTGATTGGGATAGCTGCACAATAAATATTGAGTGTTATAGAGGATTATGCTGTTGAATAAAGTATGAGGAAGAAAACAAAACAAAATTACTTCATTATCATCACCAGTAGGTGAAGAGTTGATAGAAAACAAAGTGCCCTGCTTGGAGTTTTGTGAAGAAATTTACAGACAAGAAATCAGTTTGGATGTGTGGGTTATATTTGAAATTGTGCCTATCTATGAAACCTTGACATTGGGAATGCCCATAAAAGCCATAGATTTTGGACAATGTAATGACTTTTTTAAAGTAAAGTGAACAAAACAGGAACATACAATGTACTAGGTGGTACAAAATTCATGTGATTCTTCAAATGTTCTCTATTTCTCCTACATTCATGCCACTATATGTGGCATATATTTCATTAAAAGCATGGTAGACAGTGTGCTATATTTGTTATTGTGTGACTAAGCAGCAGTTGCATGCGGTACAAATATTGCATGGTCGTACACAAAAACCTGGTTCTAGAGTTCCGTCCTGCTCTTATCATTCATATTCTGCATGGTAGCTCTTTAAATATTTGAAGACTGCTCTCATGTCCTTTCTTTTATCTTCCTTCTTTCCCATAGGATTTTTTCCCCAGGATCATGCTAGTCATCTTCTTGGCTTTTTCTAGTTTTTCAGAGTTCTAAAGCAGCTTTTGATACTGTCGACCACAGTATCTTACTGCGACGGCTGGGGGGATTAGGAGTGGGAGGCACCGTGTTACGGTGGTTCTCCTC
Source organism: Myanophis thanlyinensis (assembly GCA_017656035.1). NCBI lineage: Eukaryota > Metazoa > Chordata > Lepidosauria > Squamata > Homalopsidae > Myanophis > Myanophis thanlyinensis. The sequence continues at coordinate 40 of JAEANM010025237.1, read as the reverse complement.
CTTCCTCTCCGACCGTTCGCAGTTTGTGTTGGCAGGGGGA
>JAEANM010025236.1:0-10982 GCA_017656035.1 Myanophis thanlyinensis | reverse complement strand
CACACACGCGCGCGCGCAACACTGCCATTCTCCTCATTAATACTGTAATCCTGTAAATTTGTACCAAAATGTACCTATTAAAGTGAATGGCTTTCATTTCCAGGAAGTTGGAAATAATGTTACATTTTAAATTTTCCTTAGATGTGTCCTGATATTTCTAAGTTGCCCATTTCTGTTCCTTTTAGACACTTAATCTTTATTTACATGAAATCCTGTCATGCTGGAATTAGAGGGATAGAGGGGATAGCAGTTCAGACATTTAAAAATATTATTTAGTGCTTGTTAACTGATAACAATTGTGTGTTTCATATTTCCTGTTCGCATCTTTTGATGATTCCATATTTTCTCTATTTTCTTTAGTTACATAATATGAGCATTGTTATTCGGTTTTATTTATGGCTTTCTTGGTATGATCACACTGATGTTCTGAGTAACTTCAGTATGAAGATTACACTATGGTCTTGTACTACACTATTTGTAATGGTATAATTACACTATCCCGGAGGAGCGTTGAACTTGTTTTTCTCTACTGTAATATACCATGGCAAAGTTAATAAGTTACAGAATATTGTTATATTGAAATGGTGGGAGGAAAAAGTAAACTGATTTAGTAACTATTCTAACTGTATTTGTAGCACAATGATAGTTGTTATAATCATTTTTTTCTCCTTTATTTGTTCAATTAGAATGTAATTGACTGTATGAGTAGATGCATAAGTTAAAGAACAGCCTTTCAAAAAAGAAAACCAAAACATGAATTATTTTTGATAACTCTTTTCTAAGAACATTAGTTTATTTGAATTATGCTGTAAGTCTTAGTAGTTTTATACATAAATTGATATATTCTGCTTAACTAAATTGCATAAGAAATAATTATGTAGGCTTTTAATATTGTCATTCCCATTTCTAGGCTATCTAAGGAATGTAATATAACATCATCCTGAGAAAAAGCCTTTGATCCAGATTTTGTGTGACATAATTATTTTTGGAGCATTGAATGTCCAGATATATATTTACCTAAAACTTAATTTAAAATATGTAATATATTTAGGAAGAAAGTAAATAATCTATAATGTAGTTGCCCGATGATCTTTTAGTACTTGAGTGTATTTGTGAAGAACAGTTTGAAAAGTGTTAACAATGCAAAAAAGATAAATATAACTTATAAAAATAAATTGCAAAGATTTATTAAACAATATCCTGTATAACGTATGGATATTGTTTCTTGCATACATATGCAGCATCTGATTATGTTGGTTAAATGAACATATTGAGCCTCTAAAAATATAACTTTGTTCAATATAACTTTTGTGCAATTTTCCTTATAGACTCATTTTTTTTAGATACATTGTTCTTGTAATTCTTAAAATTACCAATAGCTGCCGAATGTATGTGAGACTCTGTTCTGTGTCTATGCTTCCTGAGATAGTTTTTTTGAAGTCCTTGTCTGATCGTGAGGACAGCTGTTTCTGTAGTAATGGTTCAGTGGACTTTTACTGAGATAAGTTTTTTGAACAGCATTTATGTCACAACATTCAAAGAAAGAATAATATTCAGAGATGTTTGTTTTGATGTTAATTAATTAAAGATATAAATAAATACTAAAAATACTACAGAAAATGCAGTCATTTTGGAGCAATATAAATATTTACATAAAATATAAATAGCATAACTCTCGTTGAAAACTTGCACACTAAAGCAATGGTTATATAAATGATTAAGTAGATATATGAGAAAGAGCATGAGCACTGTCTGATTTGTCAGGGAGTTCAAAAGTCTGAGAATAGCAGTGAATATATGTTAACTACATTTTATATTATATGGACCTACAAATTAGGGTTCACTATTAAGGAAACAAACTTTGATCCTATTTCTATTATGATTAAGAGAAGCAGGTTACCATTTTCATTTCAGTTTTCATTTGAGCATGTTTACTGCTATGTCTAAGATACAAACTTTGGCTGATTATAATTTGTTTTGATTTAAAAGACTATTCTTCAACTAGTGAACTGTATTTAACTAATTCCAAATTATTTAGATTCTAACATAATCCTTGAAATGCAGTCAGTTAAAAATATAAAGCAGAAGATTCTAATTTTTAAATAAAGAGAACTTTAGAAAAGAAAACATAATTATTATGCCTGGACCTATTGTAGCTAATACCTGCAACCAACTTTTCTCCCACCTTTGTACTGGTGTGTGAAAAGTAAAGGTATTTTTGAGGAATCACGACTAGTGCCCTTTAGAAGTACAGAAAAGTAGAAACCTTGTGGGCATATATGATCATTGCTGTAGTAGTATATACTATATATGAAATATAACTGATATATAATATAACAGATCTGGATTGTTACGTAATTCTTAATATACTATATGTTTAATTGTTTACTCTTTTTTCTCATTTGTAATAGGAAAAAGTTCTCTAACAAGTGGAAGATGGGATACTTCTACTTGGGGGACGAATACAAATGTAGAAACCCAAAGTCAGCCTATATCATCTCCTGCAGCCATTACCAAACCAGTTCAGAGAACTGTGGTAGATGAATCAGAATCTTTCTTTAGTGCCTTTCTCCCACCAACCGGTGTCCAGAGCATACAGCAAAGCCCAGTGGTATCTAAGCCACCTGCCAAATCGCAGCATCCCAAAGAAGAAATAAAAAGCACACTGCAGGAACCCCTGCATATTAACCTGCCAGAAACAGAAACAAAAGACTTTTCTGTAGAATTGAAGAGCTTTAACGAAGACGACGATCAGGAAAACTTAGGGGAAAACAATTCGGAACAATTCAATCTCACCATCAGCTATGAGGGAAACAATAGTACAAGCACGGGTCAAGAAGCATCTTCTCAGAATGTCACAATAACAGAATCCACTTCTGTTGTGAAGTCAGATTCAGGGAGTGATGGATCTGGGCATGAGAATGATAACTCTACACAAGCTCTACCAGCAGACACAAAAAATTCAAGTTTGGACACTAAAGAGCGAAAAAGCGAAGACAGGCAAAGCAATACTCCTTCACCTCCAATTAGCACTTTCTCCTCAGGGACATCTACAACTAGTGATATTGAAGTTTTGGACCATGAAAGTGTTATAAGTGAGAGCTCAGCTAGTTCAAGGCAAGAAGGAGCTGATTCAAAAGCCAGTCTTCATCTGATGCAGACCTCCTTTCAGCTTCTGACGGCATCTGCTTGTACAGAATACAATCGTCTAGAAGACTTCAATAAACTGACAGAGAGTTGCTGTTCCTCGGATGCTTTTGAAAGAATAGACTCCTTTAGTGTACAGTCTTTAGACAGTCGTAGCATAAGTGAAATAAACTCAGATGATGAATTGTCAGGTCGGGGGGGTATTTCAGCTTCCATTGCTGTCAACTCTCCGACTCCAAAAAGTGATGAGACTGAACCTATAAAAAGTATGTCTGATGAAGTCCTGACTGAAAATCTTGTGGTTCCCATGGAAGAAATGGAAATGGAAGAGAGTGGGCGAAGCGCAACTCCTGTTAATTCTGAACAGCCCGACGTCTTGGCTATTTCAGTGCAGACTGATGAAGAGCAAAGTCAGAAGGAAGGGAAAGTGGTACTTCAGTTCTCAAGTGAAAAATTGTCTACTGTACAATGTGAAAAACAAGAGCTTTGCAAGGTTAATACTTATTTTTATTTTTGTCTTCTTAAGATGGGTTATATGATATCTCTCTAATAGGAAGTGGTGTGGCATTCTTCTGCTCAGACTTGTTTTGATGTGGTTTCTGTTTTATCTGCTTTGAATTTTTTTGCCTTGTTTGCTTACCTCTTTTCTTTTTGCCCTCCCTTGATGATGGCAGTTGGGATTAGAATTTCTATTACAACTGGTTGCCATTGTTAATCAGATCCTCTGTCCTTATTAAATGATGCCATATGACTTGCAGTTTCCTACCAGCTTCCCTATTGACTTTTTCTTGTCAAAAGCTGGCAGTGAAGGTTGTACCATTGTTAAGTGTGAAACCATGTGATCACCATTTGTGATACACTGTTACTCTATTAACTTTGCTTGTTGGAATCCAGAAGTGAAGGTTGCAAATGGCAATCATATCACCCCAGAACTCTGCAACATTTTATTTGGAGGTAAATCATTAAGTGCCCTGATTACAATCACGTGACACTGTGATTGTTATAAGTAGGAGGTTTGGTTGTAAGTACCACTTGTTTAGCACCATTATAAATACAAATGTTTGCTGAGGGAATGGTTGTTAAGCAAGGACTGTCTGCAGAATGAATATTATAAAATAACTTACATGTCTTCTATTCATATTTGCATTCAATTCTGTGCACGAAATCATAGATGTAAAATGTATATTTTTGTTTTGGATTTGAAACCTACCACTTGAAACCTACTTACCATATTTTATAAAATCCAAGCCAAATCAAAGCCAAATTTTATATCCTAGAAAATTGTTCCATAAAAATAGTCGTTTTACAGTGGAGAGAATAACTTCTTCAATAAAGTATTTATGCCACATATTTTATTCAAGAACCTGCATTTTACATTGAATAACTCTATGGAATAAGTTATTGTGTCAAAAAAGTGGTAGGTTTCAAGTTTCCACAGGGCTTTAGAGCTGAGTGAGGCATGAATTTTAGTCATTACATAGTTCTATGTATATTGATCAGTTTGTTCTGAATAAAAAAATATCCTTTGGAAAGTTCCCAAATTGTCATAGGTCAACTCTTAAATTTCTTTGTGGCATTAAACATATTTTGAGAAGACTGCTAGGTTTTGCTTTTACATTAAAGCCCCAAAAGACTTTATTTTTTAACAACCATAGCACTTTTGTCTATAATCTACAGATTATTGATTCACTGACGGAAAAACTAGAAGTGAGGGAAGCACGTCTACTAAGCATTAGTAAAGAAAAGGCACACTTAGAAGAAACCTGTGATAACCTTAAAGAGTAAGTTTCCTATTCAGACAGAGCATGTTAAAACATTGTGATCCCTTTGTTTGGTAAATGGATTTTGATGCATTTTGCTTAAATGACTTTGAAATGACTTTGGAGTGATTGAAATGTAATTTATTATAATTGCTCATTTAGAATCTTGAACATAGTTTAAATGAATTAACATAAATTAATACAATACAAAATTGATTGGAATCTGTCTTAATAAGTATAAATAGATATATAAGGTAACACCAACATAGCCACAGTTGGTCTCTCATACTATTTATATGAACTGTGTCAAAGAATTTAATAAGAGCTTGGCTCAATAATCGTTAAAGAAGAAATATGACTGTGAGCCACTGAGTTTGTTCTCTTCAGTATATGATACTCAATTGACTTTGTAACTTGTTTTAATACCTTGAACTTGAGAACTAAAATACATTTTGTGAACTATTATTTTATAGCAGATTTCAAATGTACGTCACTGTACACGTAATTATTTAATTATTTTATGTTTAGTGAGATCTTCAAAATGAAAGAAGAGAATAGTAGTATTTCATCTCTTAAGGAAGAATTTGCTCAACGAATAGCAGATGCAGAAAAAAAAGTTCAGCTAGCATGCAAAGAAAGAGATACAGCTAAAAAGGTAATTGCCCTCTGTTTATGAGTGAGATTTGTTAATCTCTGACCCGTATTGTAAAAATTATTTTGGAAGTCACCATAAATGATGTGAAATAACTATAAAACTGAAGAAATGTGACTTTTGTGGAAAAAAGATTTGTGCAGTATTAGTTGATCACACCTCACTGGAAGTATTCTGATATAATTATGGAAATATTTCTAGTTTCAGTACTATTTAAAATTTTTCATACACCTCAAGAGAAAATCATAGACCTGGAAGAGATCATTTAAGTCATCAAATCTAATAATTTGCTAAATTCAGAAATAGAGATGAACATGTTAATTGGTTCCATTACTGAATTGTGTTCTTTATTTGGAATATTTTCCAAAACATCAGAATTTCTATAATTATTTCATGTCCTCTGTTCTATGGTGATACAGAATAGGGCTTAAACTTCTTTATTCTTTCAGGTGCTTAAAGAATGGTATTATATCTGTTCTCCTTTCTTTGCAAGGCTCAGTATACTTCGTTCCTTCTGTTTCTCTTCCTAGGATTTCATTTCTGGTCCTCTTCTATGAATTTGTTCTAGTTTGTCTGAATTTTTATTTTTTACTTATTTTATATTTTTACTTGGGTTGTATGCTGCTCCAATCATAACTCTACTTTGAACTTATACATACCCAATACAATAAAACTCCCTTTTTATGACCCTATAATCCTTCAGTTCGGGATATTGGATGGAGCTGAGTGTTTATTGGCCAGATACCCTTCTTGATGCCACAAGAAGTTCACAACAGATATCTTCTCTTCGTGCCCTAGGAAAGAAACATCTGTTACTATCTAGGATTGAACTCTCAACCGTCCAAGAGGGAGGCGAGGTCTTCTCCACAAGGCTACCATGCCACTCAATACAATACAATAATTGGATATAAAACTAAACAATTGTATTATGAAAAATATAGGAAATATGTCAAAATATGCCAGATAGCATTAACAACCCATACAACAATCCCCCTCTCTGCAGATGGGATCAAAAACAACATCTGAGATCCCAAAGGCATACCAGTAAACTTTTTGAAAGCTCAGGAATGACTGTTCCACCAAGGGAGGACATTTGCTGTGGAGGCCCTACTTCGTGGGCCCTCAGATAACACTTTCTTTTTTCAAGTCATGTTTAATATAATAATATGAATGAACTGTATTTATTTTAGGAAATAAAGGTTCTCAAAGAAGATCTAGCCACTAGGTTGAACAGCAATGAAACAGCAGAATTACTAAAGGAGAAAGATGAACAAATTAAAGGATTACTAGAAGAAGGTGAGTGTGAAGTATTATTTTAAAATGGAATTTAGGTAAAGCAAATTGTAGTATTATTACTTGTAATAAATGTTTCAACTGCTTGGATAATTTGAGTGATGCCCCAGAATGTAAAAAGTTACACTCCTCTATTGGATACGCATAGCATTAATTAATTAGATCCAATATTTCTTTTCAGGAGAAAAACTTTCAAAACAGCAGTTACAAAATTCTAACATTATTAAGAAATTAAGAGCCAAGGAGAAAGAAAGAGAACATACCAATACAAAGCAGAATAAGAAAATTAAGGAATTAGAAGAAGAGTTGCAACATCTGAAACAGGTTGGATTAATTTTTAGATGCTTAGATTGCACTCATTCTTCCTGGGCTGGTTTTTTTTTTTGGTTTTTTTTTTTTATTTTGTGGTAAATCTATCTCCTAAGGCTGAAGGAGGAAGTGTAAAAGGAAATGTACTGAAATGCAATGTTGTTAATTTCAGAGCTATTATGGCACAGCTCCAGTTTTCTTGTGCAGTTGTTTATGTCTCAAGCAGTGTGGACAGACAAATCAGGGATTTTTCTATAGAACACAGCAGTTTAATCCAAGTTTCCAACTTCCTGATACTGTGGTTGTGTAAAATGATAATTGAATTTGTGCAATTCTCCTCTAGTGACTTTATTGAGGTTAAGTTTGGCTAGAAAATTTATAGGCAAAATTAATAAAAGACTAACTTTCATCTTACTTTCTTGATTTAATTATTCTTATTAGTACTGTTGCCAATGGGTAGTTTTTATTATGCAAGAAAACCTTTTTCATTTTCAAAGGAATAGGTACATTTCAGTGGTGGAATTCAATTTTTTTACTACCGGTTCTGTGGGCATGGCTGGGGGGGTGTCATGTGACTGGGTGGGCAGTTTCTGTAAGCAGGGCAATAAAGATTAGGCTAGAAACAACATCAGAATGTTTTTTTCCTGCCTTCCTTACAGGATTAACCCTGTAAAGTGGAAAAGAACAAAATGGGGATATACTCAAATCCATATTGTTCCAGATTTTCCACTGGGAAATATTTAGTCTTTTGACTTATATCACCAGCTTGTGGTTCCCAAATTATGATTAGTTTATCATTTAAACCTTATTTCAGTTGTAGCCAATAAAAAACATCAGGCACCTGCATTCCCTGATACTATTGACTACATCTGATAGGATAAGACAGGAAATAGACACATTCTGAGACACAGAATTTTTTATAATGAGGAAAATATAATAATTTTGTCCCACTTGTTCTCTATTTCTTTTTTTGGAGGCACAAATGCAGAAGTGTACAGTATACTGTTAACAAGGACTGTTAATACTGTTGAATAAAGTTTGATAGTAATGCTTATATTTACTGAGCTTTGGTGGAATAGCATTGGAAATGCAAAAATGATACTACTATTCAGATATTTATTTTGGGAGCATTGCCAAACTATTGTATTTTTATAGCTGTTGCAAAAACTCCCAGGTTCATAATACTAAATGTGTGCAGTTGTATGCATTATAAAGATGCACCTCTTAAATGTATAGGCAAAAAGAACTATATATTTTATTGCTGTTGTTCTTGGACTCTTGACTTAAATCCAGTTAACATTGTTTGCTTCTTGTTGGGTTGGTGTGTCAGTTCCTCTGCAAAAAGTAATTTTTTCTGGCTTCCATATTTTCCAATGGCAGTTTTTTTTAACCTTTTCAATGTTTTATTTTAAATAATTTTGAAGGCAATATTTCTATAGATTGGGTGTGGACACATTCAACATGACCTATTGTGCCTCTTACTGTTACGGTTCTAGAGCAAAAATTTCCAATAGTGGTTTGTTTCAGGCTTCCATTGTTCTCTTTTGCAGAACATTTGAAATATTTTGAGTGCTTTTGCTCTGTCTGAATGCTTGGTACCCAGGCACAATGAAATTTTGTTTTCTAAAATAAAAACAAAACATTAAAATGTCTAAATTTAAATAGGGCTAAATAAATGGATAAATCAATATATGCTTAGATACTGAATAGAAACAGTCTGATTTGTTTTTACTTTTTTCTTACGTACAAAATAAATAATAAATATTTGGAAATACATGCACTTTTCAATTTGCTTTTAAAAAAATTAAACATGAAGGCATGGAACCACACCACTTGAGCAAAACTATCTACCTTTGTCATATTTACAGTATTTTATACAATAATTAAATACCTGGCTGTTTTGTTTTCACTGCTTACTTTTCTAAGTTTTTGCATTCTGACAAAAAAAGGTGTTCTGAAAGTCATTTCATGCATATAATAATTTAAATTGTTTTATAAATTAAAAACTACAAATTAGACAGTTATAGCTTTTGTTTATTGCATGCAGGTATTGGATGGCAAAGAAGAAATTGAAAAGCAACATAGAGAGAACATCAAGCAGCTAAATAGTGTTGTTGAATGTCAAGTGAAGGATCTTACACGACTTCAAGTAGATTTTGAAGATCTTGAAGAAAAAAACAGAAGTGCACAAGCAGCTCTTGATAATGCATACAAGTAAGTCTGTTATCAGAATAATGAATCAGGGCCAGGAATGCTTTGCCTTTATACCACTTAAATATTGCGTTGTGCAATATGTGTGCTATTTCATTTTAAAATATCAAACAATATGGTAGGAATAAGAGAAGGCTTTGCTCTCATAGAGGGTATATCCAGCATGTTGTATTGATTCTGACCTGCCAGCCTTCAAAAAGGACCTTGAAAAGCTGTCTTCTCTCCTCATCCTTCCCCTGTCACTGGGCCAGGATGATATCTGCGCCCATTTTAAGCTGTGGTTTTTAACTGTCTGCAGCCAATATAATCTACATTTAAGGAATTTTTTGGTACTTCAATGGTTTACTCCTATATCAACTATAATGGCATGGGGATAGCCATATAAATTGAAATAATAAATAATACATTAATGAAATAACAGATTTTATCAATTGTTACTTCCTATATCCCCCCAATCCATTTTGATTGTTTGATTATTTGCTCTTGGTTGCCATTTTATATTTTGTGTTTATATAATCTCTTTGTTTTATGTTATTTCGGATTTATTTTCTTGGTTTATTGTTTGTTTTTGTATATCACGGTGCCCACAGCCACGATGTCTGAGCTGGGTAACTTTATAAATCTGTCTAAACTAAAAAGAACCTGTCTCAGATATTATTTCTAATCCTAGATCACATTTGGAGGATACCAAGATATAAATATTCAGATAACAATTCATGGGAACCTTTTTTCCCCCACAGAGAACTTGCAGATCTTCATAAAACTAATGCTGCAAAAGACTGTGAAGCGCAAGAAGCAGCATTAAGCCATGAAATTAAAGTTAAGGAGGAGCTGGGTTTAATTCTGGAAAAGGCCCAGGAGGAGGCTCATCAACAACAAGAAGCTTTAGCAATTCAGGTAAGTGTTCGTTGAATACTTCTTGCCAGGTGGTATTATAATATTGTATTTTGCAATGTATTTTGCAGTGCTTTGACTTAACATCAAAGAATGCATCTTGAAATAGCTTGTGTCATATAACTAGTTAGTGATCATCAGGCCATGTTTAAGTCTTAGGTATATACAGACAAATGGTCACCACCTGCGTTTCTTCCCAAAACAATATTGAATTTAATACATTTCTTTATCCACTGTTTTCTTTAGCATTACTTCTCTCAACTTTGCCAGAAATAATACTGTTTCTACTCATTGTATGTCCAAAGTTTGTAAATTTCTGCTTTCTGATCCATTTCCTCAAGGAAGCAGTGATCTTTGTTTTGATCCAGAAGTGATTGGATGATCCTTCTTACCATCCATGGTATTTTGATTGCTATTTCCAAATTAATACTTTGAAGATTTTACTGGCTCTTTCTCTAGCTTTTGCAATCATACTACAGTACCATTGCTTTTACTATTCTGATATTTTTTGTTATTGAAATGGTGCTATCTTTAATGGTTGTGTTATAAATATTCTAAACATATTTAATATTATGAATAGATGAATTATATTAAGACTGTTAATGTCAGAAACCATTAAGATGATGAAACATTTTGAATAAAATATATGGAATGTTTATATAGTTCTAATGGATTAATACCTTTGAATGTTGATTGAATGTTGAAGGATTTGTTTG
>JAEANM010025235.1:0-10982 GCA_017656035.1 Myanophis thanlyinensis | reverse complement strand
GATAGATAGGTAGAGGGGGGAGGGAGGGAGGGAGGGAAGGAGAGCAGTTATTCACATTGGACTATTTGTAGATTTTAATCTCAAAAGGGATGTCTGATCATTTCCTCTTTTTCCCCAAGAGACTCTGTAGCTTAAACATGGTTTATATGAACTGGGAATAGCTGCATTTATTGAATGAGGTGGTGTAAACAGATCAGAATTTCATTCCATTTGTTCTTTAAAAAACTTTATTCAATTGTATTGTCACCTAGGCATTACAACAATTGAAAACAATAGCAAAAAAGAAAATGTAAATAAAAATAAGAAATATACTGTATAACCATACTAAAAACCATTGCTTAAAACTGAGTTAAATAAAAACAAATACAATCATCAGGTAAATACAATCAAAAGCAAAAGAGAGACAGTTTGGTCTCGGGGCTAAATCACCAGGATAGAAAGCAAGAGACCCTGACTCTTTCAGCCCAATTCAGCTGTCTGGATTGCTGTTGTGGGGAAAATAGGAAGAGAAAGCTGTGTTAGGTATGTTGGTTTAGCTTCAAGGGTGGTGAAATTGTATTTGTATTTGTAAAAAATAATAAAGGTGGGAAACAAACAAACAGTTTGGTATAACCATTGAAGAGGCTCACCACCCAAGTGTGGAGTTAAGTCATGTCCTCAAGGCTAGTAGGATCAGAGACAAATCTAACCTCATGGAGAAAGATGTCCCAAAGGATGTGTACCTTGGCAGAAAAGACTCTCTTCCCGGATCTCATCAGAGGACATTCATTAATAGATGGGGCCTGTACTATGTCTGTCCTGCCAATAGAGGTAGAGATGGCAGGATTTCTTCACAAATAAGGTAGAAAAGGCTTGCCACTTCTTTTTTTCTAAAATGCAGTAATAGATATTGAACTGACCAATTTGTTCTACAGGTGCTCCAATTTCAAAATGAATGTTAGCAATTCTTGAAGGTAAATCAACAGGCAGATTATAGGAGGACACAAGAACCTATCTCCGGAATAATAACAAAACCTAAACAAGAACATATATTGATGCTGAATGTCATGCATTTGTCTGTCTCAATTTGTGACACCTCAGATTTTCTCTATCCCAGCTTGAGACTTCGGGGAGAGAGTGCTATTTAGTAAATGTTGCTGGAAAAAGGCAGGGAAATTTAGCTGCCAGCTCCAAACGGCAGGGGTGGAATTGGCAGTAGTAAAAACATGCAAAAAAAAAAAAAGAGAGAGAGAAGGTTCAGCAAATACAGATAATATAGATTGTCCCCTGGTGTTCTTGCCTTCAAATTACTGATTAAATGAACTTTTCATTCTGCAAACTGTCTTTAGTCTCTTGCTTGCTTTTGCCTTCAATGACTTTTCTCCTATCTCTGTATCTCCCCAAACCACAATATCTCAGTCTTATAAAGCTACACACTTTCAAGTATCCCTTGGTGGTTTAAATTAGAATACATACAATATGGAAGACTCTTTGGCTTGTTAAATGCATGCTACAAAATGAATAAAGGAAGAACCTTAAGTATGTAAATAGCAGGAAACTGAATATTGCAGACTTATTAATGATATCTCACTATCCCTCATTACCTCCCCAAACCACCAATGTGTTTAAAGAAATTAAGTTTCCTCCAACCTCATTGTAGAGAGAGAAATTGCCCAATCATATGCATATTTACTGAAAACTCTGAGTTTAGTGGGGATTCTTTCAAATGGGCTTGAGACTGCAACCATATAGTTCCAACCAGCAATATGTATTTAGAATACACTGTTAATGGGATTTGCTTCCAAATCAATATATACATGATTGCAGTTTTACTACTGTTTAAGGACACAAATCCCATTAAAATGATGGGAACAAGTTAGTCACACGTAACTTAAGTGCCTTTAATTTGGAGGCAGACAAATAGTTCAATTCCAAGCTGGATTGAGGCCCTGTACTGTTTAATAGCTGTTTACTCAGTCCCATTTGCCAGGCAATGCAATTTGGCTTCTGGTTTTGAACTCATTAACATCTCTGATGGGGGCCTCCATGACTAAACCAGTAGTACTTTACTTATTAGAACTGTGCAAACTTAGAAATATGTTTAGCAATGGTTTGGCCCCTAGAGAAACGTAACACCTCTCTGATATAACACACACCAGAAGACAAGCTCACGATCCAAAAAGATCTTGATTAGACTTGAACACTAACAGAATCAAATTCAACGTAGCTGAAAGTAAGGATCTACACTTAGGCATAAAATACCAGCCAACTGTATAGGTACAGAATAGGGGAAATTTAGCTTAATGCTGGTAATTTTGAGAAGGATCTTGGTGTCCTAGTGGACAATCATTTAAATATGAGCCAACAGTGGTGTGGCAGCAGCCAGAAAGAAACCAATACAATTCTAGGCTACATTACTAGAGCGATAGAATCAAGATCATATGAAAATTTGATACCACTTTACAAAGCCTTAGTAAGTCCACACTTGTACTGCATCCAGTCCTGGTCCCCACAATATAAAAAAGATTTTGAGACTCTGGAAAGAGTGCAAAGAAGAGCAACAAAAATGACTATGGGGCTAGACATATGAAGAACAGTTACAGGAATTGGGTATGTCTAGCCTAATGAAAAGAAAGATTAAGGGAGACATGATAACAGTATTCTAATATTTGAGGGGCTCCTACAAAGAGAAGGGGGTCAAACTCTTTTTCAAAGCACTAAAAGGTAAGAATGGAAACAAGATGGAAACTAACCAAGGAGAGAAATAACCTCAAACTAAGGAGAAATTTCCTAACAGTGAGAACAAATAACCAATGGAATATCTTGCCTTCAGAAGTGAGGCTTTTGTAGATGATACTATAGTTTACAATTAATTTTTACTGTTGTACTGTTTTTATATCTATTAATGATCCCAATGTTTTAAGTGGCATTGAAATTTGAAATATACTTGAAATCATCTGCCTACTAGCCAAAGATCTCTGGACAGGCAACAGAGCTAGTAAAAACATTAAACATTTCTATAACTAGCAATCTCCGAAAAACATTTTTTAAAACCAAGAAAATGGTATTGTCTAGTGAAATAATATGATTGCTGAAAACATGGCATTCCATGGGTCAGAAGGATAGATGCTTCCTGTGGAACCTAATTGTATTTGGTTTCTCTTTGCTTCAACGTATGGGAGTGTTAATGTCCATACAAGGAAAGATCATGAGACAAAGTTTATTAAAGAGCAACAAGAACTTTATTGCTTTGTTAGTGAAAACCTGACCAAAAAATCCTAAGAACTCCCACAATGTCAAACAAGGTAACAATGCACAGTTGAGCTGTTAGCAAACTTTAATATCACATACCATTATCTAGATTCTGATCGTTAAATTTCAGTATAATCCCACACTAAGATGTGCATAATCCTACCCATTTAGGGCTAAAATGAAGAAGGTAAGAAATACGTTGCATTTTGTATTGGCCCATCTCCTCCTTCTAATATGAGCCCATGTCTTAAATGGGCTCCAGAAGGGTATATGGTAAAACCACTCACCACGTGTCAGTGTATAGAGATAACCGTGACACACAACGTTATGTTTGCCACAAAGTATTACAGGGGATCTGACTGACATATTTTTTCAGGGTTTCAATCTTAATTAATCCTGGTTTGAGTTGGTTGACAACTTGCTAAGGGCTTCTGCCTAAATTGTTATCTAGGAAGACTCCCTGCTGTGCTTCATGCCTAAATTAGAGCTCCCTGCCCATTAGCTGTTTGTTATCAGAGGGCTCCACAGGGGTCGTGAGCAACATATAGACAGCTTCTTCTTCCTTTTCCTGGAAATCTAGCATGCAACAACAAAATGCTTGATGAGCTGTCTTTTTGAACATAAGTTTCTGACGCAGGGAGAAGAAACAACGCAGGTGTTAAAGATAGCTTAAAAATGAAATTAATGAAATAAATTGGACTTTTGCAGAGTAAGGAAGGCATCTAAAATCTTACTGGCTGCATGCTTCTAAAAATTCCTGGGGCGGGGGGGGGGGGTGAGGAACGTCTTAATCTGGCACAAAGAGAATTGATTGTATGATGTTTAACTTGAAAGGGAGAATATAAGCAGGTTCCCATAACGAAGAAGATCCTCTCCCTTCTGTTCACCTCTGTTATGTTCACCTTTAGTAGTGCATCTAAAGTCATGTTTAAAAAATATTGGCTCTAATCTGTTCAAGAATTTAAAAAGCAGCGCTAAAGATTTCACTTGGCAATCAGATCAGCAGAAGAAATGCTATCATATGATATTAGTTCCAGTAACTTATGTCTGTATCAAAGCATCTTCAGAATAGGCCTACATCCATCTTTTGCAATAATCCAACCAGAGCCTGTCAGAGTATGCAGAATAACAGAATTCCTCACTGAGAAAGTATTGCAATTGATATATCAGTCAACACTGATAAACAGTGATCCATTTGCTTGAGGTCATCTGTGCCTCCAATGACTGTGAGGAGGATGAGGAGGAACACTCCTAAACTGCCTCCCTGAACTTTCAAAAGTTGTTATTTCTATTTCCCAAACACACCAAAACCTAGATAATTCACCCTAGACAAAAATTATCCCACCAATAGCACCTCTAATTTGTACTTAGGAAGTTGTTGAGTTGGCAATATGAAGATTACAATGAGCATTATATCTGTCCTTCCTTTTCATTCAACCCAAGTTCATTAAATTCAAGACTTGGGTTAAATGAAAAGGAAGGAGATAGAACGTTCAATGTCATCTGCATATAGCATTGTTGTCAATTCAGCCACTTCCTTAAATGACCATCCAGCAGTTTCTGGAACATATTAAACAGAGAAGTGGACAAAATTAAGAATTAAGGGTCCCTGTAAAACAATTGCTGTACAGCAAATTTATAATCCCTCAGCACCACCTTCTGGAAACAGTCAGTCAAGTAAAAGACTGTAGAATAGTATCTCAAAGTCCTAGCTCTGGCAGTCCAGAAAAACATCATGACTGAAGAGTTTGAAAGCTGCTAAAAGATCTAAGAGAATCAAAAGAGATGTGCTCCCCACGTGTTTCAGCAAAGATAATCTTATAGCACAACATTTCTATTTCCCAGGCAGGTCTAAAGCCAAAGGGAAATGGCCTAGCAAAAACCTTATCCAAAAAAACCACAGAGACTGGAAATCACTCACTTCAACATCTTATCTTGAAAGAGGATGCTAGCATCTGTAGTTATCTACTGCTTTTTAGTTTGAGATAGTTCTCCCCACCCCCATCTCCCCAGGATCAATTAATGATTTCTTAAATCTAACAAATCAAGGTGGGCAAGAAGTGATCTTACAAGCAGGTATTCAAAATCATCCTTATTTAGATTTCAGCAATTTAAACTGGGCATATTGTACTGGGAAAGATGGTTCTCTAAATATTTTTGGTAATAACAATAGCGCTTAGGTTTATATACCACTTTAGAGTGCTTTACAGCCCTCTCTAAGCAGTGTACAGTATCAGCATATTTCCCCCAACAATCTGGGTTCTTGACATAGCTTCACTGAGTATGGAATCCCAATTACATCGGATACTAGTCAGCATTCCTTCATAATATCTTGGAACTTTACCATAGCAAATCGTAAAGATGTGCCTGATTCCTTTTTAGTTTTGGAAGGAAAGCCAATTTACTACCATTCACTGGCTTTACAGGGAAATACTGTAAGAATGCAATTGAGCTAGAAAATGTTGCTTTTTTGCTACTCATATTGTGAATGCATATAAGGTAGGATTTGTGCCTTATCCAAAGCATTAGCACCGAAGGGCAATGGATGACTTTTTAACTGAGAAACTAAAGATATATCATTCTTGTTAAAATAATTGCAAAATGAAATTCTGGGAGCAATCTTTATATATTGCTTCTCGAATATGTAAAGCTCAAGCAACCCAAAATAAAAGTGAAATAGATACGGTAAAAAATCATATCAAATGAAAAGGTCTTAAGATAAATGAATCAGTAACGCAGCTTCAGGATAAAAATAAATGGGGAAGTTTTATTCAGCAACATCTTTACTAACAATATTGATGGATGGGATATAAAAGAGGCAATGGTTAGGTGAATCCTCAACCTTGTAGGATTACAAATGAACTTTGGTCAATACTTCTTCATGGCTTCCATGAATAAACAAGAAAATGAGGGGCTTTGTGAATTAACAGAAAATATTTTTCCTCTTTTTTGTTCTGTGCAGACAAAAAACAAACAAACAATATATAGGAATGAAAACAATCTTGAAAAACGTATGTGTTCGTTGGGAAGAACATCCCAATAAAAGCAGGGAATCAGCAGGTGAGAACTGGGTCACTGGATCTGACAATGGACATTGATGATGGAAAGATTGTGACTTGTCTGGAACTTTCAAGTGGTAGCCTTCTGGATTACAAATATATATCCCATCAGGTTTCACTACAATCAACCATGTTTATGTGGCAAAAAGACTACAGAGCTAAAGGCTGTAGGGACAGAAGAGAAACGACATTGGGAAAAAAGACCTCCTAGAGAAAAGAATAATGGCCAAAAATTGAGGGCATTCAACTCCTATTAGTGATATTTCAGTGGACAGCTGAATTGGGTTTTATTTTCTTAATTTCTGATTAAAATTCTCCTCAGAGCTCTCTTTTAGCAATAACAATAGCATTTAGACTTATACAAAGCTTCACAACCCTCTCTAACCCATATACCGAGTCAGAATACTACCCCCAACAATCTGGGTTACCAACCTCGGAAGGATGGAAGGCTGAGTCAATCTTGAATGAGTGAGATTTGAACTGCCAAATTGCAGTTTATATGTGTGGATTATATGTGTGGATTTTATATTCCTTTATTCTACAAGTATTACGGTAGATATTTTAGTCTTGCCACAACTGTAAGATAGAATGTTGGGGAGTTGAAGTTGGATAGTAGCTAACTCGGGGACTTTTATCTTTTTACATTCTTTCTCACCAAAAGCAAGGACACTGTTGCTCGCACCTGAGGGAAGGCATGGGAAGATGAATTTTGGATGCCACCCAGAATGGAGATTGGAACAGAACGTTACATGTGATGGACTGGGGTGGTGGAGAAAACACGGGCTTTTCAGAATTCTCCAGACATACCAATACAATGTCTTCAACAAAATCTCATTCTAAGGACTTCCGTTTCTTTGGAGTTTTGATTAAATTGTGGATGCTGTGTGGAAACCTGACACTGATTTCCACTGTTATCTATATATGTATTGTATGTAATTGTATTGCATTTTATATCTACTTTACTTTTATTAATTATAGATTTATGTATTTTTATTGCTGAATTTTCTGGTCTTACAGCCATGATAAAGGTTTTGATTGGTGATGTTTGCACAATATATTAAGCTAAACTACAATGAGATAGACTTTTCAATGCGTAATATGGGATGCCTAGGAACTTGAACTAGGTTTCTGAGTTAAGTAGGTTTTGGTGGGGTTGGGTAGGGCATGGAATATCATGTACTGTAAAATAGAAACCGTGCTTTGTTAATCTAGGTTAGATGTGCCAGATACTACAATAGATGTGAAACCATCCATTTGCCAAATTTAATGCAAGATTTCAAAAGTTCTTCAGTCAATGATCAAAATAAATACAGATTGGGTCATATCAGTTTATAAAAGTAACCCCTCAATAGTCCTATTCCAGCTTTACATGCAAGCAAAAGGAGATTTGTATAACAAGATTAAGGCAAAAACAACCTTTTAACTATTTCTCGTTCTTATCATGCCAGGCTGCTTTTTCTTATTTCACATTAGAAGCTTAAATAATCAGAACAAACATTTTCTTTCTATTTTTTTTTCTTCCACGTAGATAAACACATCCAGGTAGTCAACTTTTGTGTGGTTTGAACAACTGCATGTCAAGATTGTATCCAAAAGATGTTATTTGACCTCAAAAGTATCATGGTGGATAATATGTTTCACCAATGAAATATCAACCTGTACCAAATAGGGCCTTGTCAAGAAAGGAAATATTTCTATATTGCCCATCAACTTTGTATGAATGATTCACATGTTGCATGAATCAACATGCTTTGCATGCCCACATTTTTGGGCAGATCACTTCCAGTTTCTCTTGAATTTTTTTTTCCTTTTCCAAAACCCAAAAATTCTCGGTCATCCAGGTCATGGTTTTCCCAAAGGTGTTTTTTTCAAGAGGCAACTGGAAAACCAGAAAGTCCAGTTGCCTCTTGAAAAACAGCACTTTTTGGACCACTTACCTATTATTTCTTAATCCTCCCTTTCAATTTAACTGAACAAGGGATTCTAGCAGTTTCATTTTTCTCTTTTCTTTGGGTTTTAGAAAATTCTAGTTTGGAATTGGACTTGTTGTGCTAAGTAGAGCAAGCTGTAAAAACCTCAATAAATAAGTGAAGAAAAAAGCAGAAAGAGCAAAAGTAGAATTTTCAATGGATTGGTGTCCTGCCATATGACATATAGGTGGCATGATCTCCCATGATGTATTTTAGGAACAATTACTGCAATTTCCAGAAAATCACACTTCACTTGAGAGGAGCATCAAGTGGGAAAAACTTTAGCAGTAATACATCCAATTTAGCAATAAAGAGACCTATTGAGGCACTATTGTGAATACCTGAAAAGGCAAAACATTTGTCAAACAAAGACAAAAGATAAAACATAAAATGTAGTAGACCACAATGTTCCAACACTGTCAAGTCAGATCTACCACCAATCCTCTCATGGACTAGATAAAGATAATGAAAAACAAACTCTGTGATTGTGATTGTTGCTTATTAGAGCAAATGTACAATAATGGTTAAATTACTATAGCAAATACGGCTGTGTAATATTTCACAGAATCACCTTTGATCGCTATTTAGAATAATTAATATTAAAGTTCTTGCCATAAAGTGTTGTTGGGATGCATTATTTCAGTTGGTTGACTCAGCTCTCAGAAGAGCATTTTATGTCTCTTCACATATACTTCCAAAGCACTACACCAGAGAGAAAGGGGGGCACACATACAATCTATGGCAATTGCTGTCAGAAATCCATGTTTTCCTTTGGATATTCTATATAAATCAGCCTCATGTTGAGTTTACTCAGCCTTCTTTCTATAAAACTTTAGTATAAATAACTCAGAAATGTTCATGATACAATATGAGACTGCTTGCCTTTGAAAATAGAGGGTACATAATATGTCATAGTACACTGGACACTTAATACAATCATCCAACTTTTTTGAAAAAGTGCTCAGTTCCATGTGTGTAGAGTCATATTCTACAGTTGTATACCTTCTTTCTTATTGCAATGCCAAATTCTACTCAGCCATGTTTTGTGCAATCAGATATTTAAAACTATGAATTTTCTTCTAGTCTCTCAATTTATGGTCAAGTCAGTAAAAGAAACTCAATCATTTATCCTATTTATTGCGGTCATGGATAGTAAAGATAATAAACAAAATAAGTTTAAGACAGAATTAAAATACATTTGTAAAACAATCAAACTAACATATATAAATGAGGTAGAGGACAATAATTATAACATGTATAAATAGGTAAAAGATACAGCCTCTATGTCTATTTTATGTATGAACATCTAAAATTACCACAAAGCAATAGTATTTAGATACTGTTACTCATATTACTTTAGATAAAATAATACTATCTAAAACCCAAGGTGGCAGTAGTTAGTAGTTAGAATGCAGCATTGCAGGCAAACTTTGCCCACTGTCAGGAGTTCGATCCTGACCGGCTCAAGGTTTAATCAGTCTTCCATTCTGAAAGGTGAAATGAGGACCTAGATTGTGGGGGTAATATACTGACTCTGTAAGCTGCTTAGAGAGGGTTGTAAAGCACTATGAAGTGATATATAAATCTAAGTATTATTGCTGTTGCTAAAATTTAAATGAATTATAGTTACAAAGTATGAATTGTGGGAGATTGGCCAACCAATTTCTAAATTGTAGGCCTACTCTTTTTGAGCATTACTTCCTTTAGGAACTAATAGAGGTTGGAAGAATGCTACTTGGATGTTCACACCAGAAAAAAAGGGGGGGAAAGTCAGGAAAAGTTTATAAAGGACAAAGTGTATGTCTGGGTGGATGAATTATGTCTTATCTGTTAGATTTCTGAAACAGAAATAATTGTATATTTCTTATGAACTTTAATAGAGTTCCCTGCTTCAAAACTCTGTGTTTTAGCTCCTGAACTGTGTTATATTGCAAAGTCTGTTCATTGACTCTTGAGTGCTTATCAGTCTGACTTTTTTTTTTAACAGATTCCCAGCTTTTTGATCTTTTGTTTGGACAGTTCATTTCCCACCATACGCCAAACTAAATCATTAAGTGTCATGGATTTCTGATCCTGCAACAAGTCATTGATGTCTACAATCTTCTTGAAGCTTCTAGAGGTTTTCAAGGAGCAAATCAGTGAATGTTATACAGAAGTTAACACATTTTCTGATTCCTTTTGGCTTAACATGTAAAAATAAAGAAATCTTCAAGCCAAGTTTTAATCTTAATAGACATATCTATGCTGATGTTTTGGTAAAGATATGTTATCTCCTAAGAGCTCTGCCTGATTCTCTAACAGCCTGATTCTCTTAAAGTTAACAACTTTAAGATGTGTGGACTTCAGTTCCCAGAATTCCCCAGCCAGCTCACTTGCTGATGAATTCTGGGAGTTGAAGTTCACACATCGTAAAGTTGCCAACATTGAGAAACACTGCTTTGGACTATAAGAGAAAGAAGATGGAAAACAGGCTTTAAGGATTTTGCTTTTGTAACCTTTATAGCAGGCAAAGCTTGTTCCTTCTTCTCTACCTGCAGCTTACAATAGCAGGAGGCTTTAAAGCAGGAGGCAGGATACTGATCCAAAAACTATGCCTGTAGTGTTGCATGGAATTAATAACAGCAGGCAGAAGGTAGTCCTGCTGCCAATATGGTTTGGCTCACCCAGGCAAATAAAGTATGATTTTATCATATGGCTTTATATTTATTTATTTATTTATTTA
>JAEANM010025234.1:0-10982 GCA_017656035.1 Myanophis thanlyinensis | reverse complement strand
ACACACACACACACACTATGTATGTGTATATATGTTTGAATATGAATGTATATACATACATACCTTATCAGTGAAGTTGAAGTTGGGATGGAGGGGCCTTGATGTGCATCACTTTACACTTTGAAAGACTGCTGTTACATAAATACATAAATACATAGAACAAGTAAATAAATACATAAATACATAAAGCAAGTAAGTAATAACTAAACATATTCATTCTACACAGAATACTGAAGGGGATGTGTTACTTGAAACTGAATTGTTGCATGACTATCTTGTATTTAAAAGTCAGTAGACAGAGAATGTGAGACAACAAAGATTACATGCATAATTATGAATCGGCTTTATAAGATTTGAATCCAAATACATATTTCAATTTTATAAATCTTAAGACATCACACATGCTTTGTAGAAATGTGATTTTCCTGTTTCATTTAGCAGAATTGAAAAGAACCTCCTCATGGTCTCTGGCAAGACAAAACCAATGTGACATATCTTTTGTGGGTTTCTGGGAACACTATGAATTTTTGATTCTCTTCTGTTTCTTTCTGCTTAAATGTTGCAATATTTCAATCTGTACTAGATAACACTGTATCGTACACATAATTGGCATTAGGGTCAGTTACTCACCATTTGTCAGCTTGTAGAGGAAGAGTCATTTGAAAGGCCATTTATTAAGGAAGCTATTGTTAAATTGTTCTTCCCTTTTCATAGAAAAGCAATATTATTTATACGGAAAATGTTTCACAGTAATTACTGCATTCCAATATAATTTCACATCTGAAGCTAAACAACTGGATTTGGTCAGTGCCGGAGGGGAATTTGGAAGTTTTAAATTGAGTTACGTAATAGTTGAACTAAATTGAATTAAATTAAATCATATTAATTGAATTAAATTGTAGCAACCCTGTGTCAATCCATATCACTGCAGTCAATATTTATTCAATATTTTATTTCCAACACATCAAGTCAAAGACTCCCACAAATTAACAATAAAAGCAAAAGTCAAAGGAACAATAGAAATTAAAATTTATAACTTGTTAGGAATGTAAATCTAACAGTTGGGTTGGCAATATATAAACCATGATAGCAATATTGTATATTTAAATACTACTGTAAATGTGATTGATTGCTGTTTCCTCAAGCAGCCATAAGATGGAGCCAGAATCACTTGTTGAAACTGGTTGTTATTGTTGATTGTAGAAGTGTCATGTATTACAATTCAGTGTCTCTATATGCTGGTTTGTGTTTTCTACAACATCACTCTCATTATGCTTCGCTGAATGCACTCGTTCTCCTAATGGGGGACTTTCCTTAACATAACTTATAAACATATAAGTTATAACAGAGCAAAAGAAAGCAAAAATATGTTCTTTCTTGCTTTTCTAAAATAATGTCTTCTTGAATCAAAACTTGGTCAGCTAATCTAGGAGACATCTGTTCTTTGGATTGGAAAGCATAATAAAACTGTATGTAAATACCTATATAAAAACAGGAGTGTCTGACAGTGTGACAAAAGATTAAAATTACAGCTATGAGTTCAATTGAAACTCTTTTTTAAGACCACTTTGGTTACACCATCACACAGACTTGTTTAATCATATCCTGTGGACACCCCTTTATAAAAATGTTGGAGTTTGTTGCAATCCAGCCAGCACACAAACAAATAATTCAGCAGGCTTCATTAAATAGAAGAAATTTCTTTATATATAATATAAGACATAGTGCATGTATACAATATCCATGCAGGCTTTTCCAACGTGGTAGAGAGAAGTAGCAAGTACAAAATGGAAGCACAAAATGGAAGTAAGAAATGCCATTGCACTCTAATCTACAGATCAGTTAAGCTAAGACACACCCAGGATCCTAGCTGTTTTTTGTGGTTCATACAGCAACTACTGCTTTAGTTACCAAACAGTCCCCATTGGCTGACCTAGTTGCTATGCTTATTCCAGTTCATAAATACATCTACATTGACAAAATGTAAATATTGGGGGTCTTGTTAGATTAGATTATGATTAGGTGTGGTTTTACTAAGTTTTTATAGAGTGGTATTAGTACCTCACTTAATCTGGATTGTATTCCTCTGTTAACGCAACTTAGCATTGCAATGGCTTTTTTAGCTGCTGCCACATACTGCTGGCTCATATTTAGCTGGTTGTCCACTAAGACTCCAAAATCCTTCTTACACTTACTCTATTAAGCTTCGTTTCAACCAGTCTATATGTGTACTTTTGGTTTTTCTTGCCTAAGTGTAAGACTTTACTTTTTGCTACATTGAATTTCATTTTGTTAGATAGGGCCACTGTTCAAGTCTGTCGAGATCCATCTGGATCTTGAGCCTATCTTCTAGGATAGGAGTGTCAAACTGGATTTATTCGAGGCCCTGATCAGCATTGTAGTTCTCCACGGGGTGGCAAGAGGGCAAGTGGGGAGCAGGGGGGAGATGGGATGAACATCTCCTGCAGTACTTCAGTGGCCAAAAATGGGGCATGCAGGGCCCCCTATGTAGCTCATTTTTGGCCTGGTTTTCAGCCCCTTTTGGCCTGGTTTCTGGCTCATTTTCACCCCATTTTTGGCCTATTTTCACCCCATTTTCTGGCCTGTTTTTGGCCTGTTTTGCCAGCAGGGTCAAAGCACTACACTGTGGGCCTGTCCTTTGATATTCCTAGGCTGGCACCATGGGTTTGATTTAAGTACCCCATGGGTCAAATCCAGTGCAGGGGCCTTGAGTTTGACACCCCTGTTCTAAGATGTTAGCTATCCCTGCCAGCTTAGTATCATCTGCAAATTTGGTAAATTACCCTTCTATTCCCATATCTAAGTTATTTATAAAGATATTGAAGAGTACTGGGCCTAAGATGGAACCTTATGATACCCTACTGCTTACTTCCCTCCATGTAGATATATACTCATTAAGGTCTTCTCACTGAGTATGGTCTGTCAGCTAGTTATGAATCCATCTGGTGGTGATGCTATCTATCCCATTTTTTTCTAGCTTACCAAGAAATAGGTTGTGGATTACATTGTTGAATGCCTTGCTGAAGTCTTAAGTATATTATGTCCACAATATTTTGCTAGTCTACTAATTTCATCACTATGTTGAAGAATGAAATAAGATTGGTTTGGCATGATCTGTTTTTAACAAACCCATGCTGACTGCTTGTTATTATTTTACTCATTTCTAGATGTTGGCAGATCTGTTTTTTATTATCTTTTCCACTATCTTCCTGGGTATTGATGTTAGGCTGACTGGTCTGTCGTTTCCTGGGTCTGTTTTTTTCCTTTTTTTAAGATGGGAATCACATCAGCTCTTTTTCAGTCCTCTGGAAGTTCTCAGTTGCTTCAGGATTTTTGAAAGATATGGTACAGGAATTCTAAGATGATATCTGCCAGCTCCTTTAGATCTCTGGGATATAATCCATCAGGTCCCAGTGATTTGTATTCATCAAGATCAGATAGGTGTTTACTTACTTTTTTTTGCTTATTTTAACTTTTATTTCTAATCTGTCTTTTACAATTATGTTTTTGGTAGGTTGGGCTATAGTGGGTTTATTTTTTTTGCATGAAAACTGAGCTGCTTAACGCATTCTTTGCATCACTCTTCCCACAAAAAGAAACTAACTGTTAAACACATTTATTATATTTCACGTGTTATATAATTCTAATAATACTATGCATATTCATATTATGTTATGATTTTCTAGTACTTAATTCTGATTTCCACTCTTTCTATTATTTCTCCTTATATCAAATTGTGTATTTTATTAATCCCCCTATATCTAGTCTTCCTCCTTATTCTAACTGCTAATTATGCCACTGCTGTCTTTGAACATGTTTCCATCTCTTGCTCACTTTAATGCTTTAGTTATTTGTATCAAGTGTCCTAGCCAACAATAACCAAGACCAAAGAGGCTAACCTGGTTTATTGCAAGATATTCAGGTACACATTGGGTCCATAACAGGATATGTCAGCACTAACAGCATTTTGCAGCCTGTTAGTTTTATACTATATGAGCTCTGCCCAGCTCCACCCACACACGATCCTTCTCCCTCAATCACCAGCACCCATGCTCCCCATCACCATCACCTATGTTGTGCCTTTATTATCTTGGGTTATGCCCCTAACCCTAACCTACACGCTACTGTTCCCAATTTATCCCACATAATCCTAAACTAACTAATTAACCCCATACTTGTCCTCTATGCATTGTTACCTATTAACAACCTACAGCCTACAGCAGACAGTGAAACAGCAAACAGTTAACTTCCCCCCCTCCCCCAGGAATTCTTCCCCCTCAGAAATGACATCTCTCAGCAGCATGGCTTCTGTAGCTATCTCAGTCTCCAGCTAACCTTGAGCCAACTCCATTGCTGTCTGGACCCATCTCTGCCTCCCTCCCATGTAGGCAAACCTTTCCAGGTTTGACAATTTGTTTTTTGGCTTGACTCCCATATTCCTTTCTTGGATCTGTATTTCTATCTACATTGCCCTTTGGGCTGCTCATTTTAAACTTTTCTCTGTTCTCTACCATTTTCCATTATCTGATTTCCAAAATGTCTACTTTTGCCCCTATCTCTTTTCTAGACAGAGCTTCCTCATTCTTTGGTTTCTCTTTTAATTCTCTTAAAATACTCTCCCCTTGGCTTGTTTCATCCAACCTTATTGCTTTTAATATTATTTCTTTTATATCATTTTGTACTATTTGTTGGTTTAATTGTTCAATTTTTACATCTGCTTTGTGGATTAGCTCCTCCTCTTCCTGGATGTCTTGATCACTCATAGTCTTTTGTATTATATTTCCAGTTTTTCCTCTATGGACTCGATTTGATTTATTATATCCTCACATTTTGTTGCCATCATCTCCCTTTTGCTTTGAGTTATTAATGCCATCTCCTCCCAAATATTCATTTCTTCTTGGTGGAGCATCTTGTAAAATTTTATTGTGTCTCTCTTTTGTCCAATGATCCAACAACCATGTATTCAAATACTAAGCTACTTCTCAAATAATTCAATAATCTCAGATTTTTATGTCCCAAAGTTACAGACTGTTCTTCTGAATAGGCTCAGAAATTTTCCTGAATCTCCATAAGTCATTTTGGTAGTTCAATCTTGTGTTATAATCCTCAGGGGTCTTTTACTAAAAATATTTAAGTCTCCAGCAGACAAGTTTTCCAGAGTTTAAAAATGTGTTGTGCTTCCTTTCATCAGCAGGTGGCACTATTGAGTTAGGTTTAAATATTAAACAGTTTTTCTTCCAATGTTTGTCATTTAAAGATAGTATAGGTTCTTTGAGTAAATAATTCTGGCATTTCAAAATGCCTATCCAAAACAACACCTGTCTAATTTTAAAAGTCCAATTTTCTGTATTTTTATCAATTTATTGCCTTTCCCTTTTAATCTTTTCCTTCTGTTTTAAGATTTTCCTTTTTCTCCTAAATTAGAGTCACTGCCACTTTAAAAGTAATTGTGAGTCTCTTTCTTCTTAAATAGTCTTTTGGGGTTTAAAATTGAAGTTAAAAAATTCTTCTCACCCAGATCCAGACACCATTCACCAACTCCTTCCTGTACCATGCTTAGCTGTTTCTCAGCTGTCTCAGCTTCATGGCAGCCATCTTAGGCTGCCTCTTCTCGCTGTGGCATAGAGAGAAAAGAGTCAGGGGGTCATCAGTAGAGTTGCGGTCTCTCCGCAACTGGGCGCTTCTCCTTACCTTTGCCACCCCTACAAGGTGGCTTTTGGCTCCTTTTGGAGCCCATGAGTGTGCAGAAGCCAGAACAGAAATGGAGTGTTCCATTTCTGTGTCTGATGGCACTGTGACATTAGCAGGAAGTCCAATATTTTTATGCACATAAAAATCTACATTTTCTATTGAAGTGAGGCAACAATTCCACATGAACAATCAGAATGCAATGATCAGAATGCTGTCAGGGTTCCACACAACATAAGTAACTCAATCAGAACTCCAAAGAGGTGAAAGTCCTTAGAATAAGATTTTATTGAACACATTGTATGGCACAGCTGGAGAAATCCTGAATCTGAAATTCCCAGGCTTTCTCCACCCAAGTAAAGTGAAAGTTCCTCCCCATTAATCCTCATGTATCAGCTGCTTACCAATCCATTTGAAGAGGCTCCCAAATTCATCTCTGGAATCCCCCCCTTCCCCGTGCCAATGAACTGGTGAGATTCTTGTGAGAAATATTTAGAAAGAATGTAAATAGATAACAGCCTCCAAGTTGGTTCTATCAAAACTCCAATCCCCAACTCCTTGACCTTCCTTAGAATGTGTCAGAACTAAAAGGACTATTGTATTAATTGCAAAACTACTGACCAATAAATCCCCAGCATATATTTTCCTTTTAGGCTTGACATGGTATATATTCTCTTAACAAAAGATAATTGGCTCAACCTTACTATAATATTACACATTTTAAAACTACTTTCCCCTGATCTGCCATCTGACATCATTCCAAACAGAATCTGTTTTAAACTGATACACTAAATGCACACAGAACAATCATCCCTTTGAAGATAATCACAGTTATTCCATTACTTTTTTATGCAAAAGTGCCCCAGGTGAGTAACAATTTATAATTGGGCTAAAAAAGTATTTACCCTGGCATTATTAATGATCTTCAAGATATATGTTTCACTTTTCCATACTTTATGAGTGAAGTAGTAAGCAGGATATGTCAACAGTATTTAAGTAAAACTGAGGCCCAAAGCAATCAAATTGCAAGCTAAAAAGATCTGGAATTGTAAAAGCTGAGACATTTAAATTGAACATAATTCTATTGAAGACTATTAAATTACCTCAGTGGAATAGTTGCACAAAACACATGCTAATGAGACAGACTAAAAATTTTAAATGGATAAATTGAGGTAACTTTCAGGTACTCCAGTGTAACATGCTGAACACTGATCACAGGAAATATGAATAATGTATGTTTTCTTTAAATGTGGAATGTAAATTTATTCAGAATTAATTTCTGTGGGGAAATCAGTACACAAATATTTCTGTCTCTTAGGGCAGTATTTTTCACCCTACAAAATATTATTGTTATTGTTCCTATTGTTATTTTATGCTGTCATTTGGGGGAAATGGTAAAATAGCCCTGGCAAGACCAAAGCATAATTACACTAGGAAGATGCTAAAAAGCAAAATAAATTTATTTCTTGGCTAAATGCATTAAATTCTGGATAAACTGGAGCCAGATTCTCAGAATAACTTGGCATGTTTAGATCATGTTGAAAACGTAAAAGAATCACCAAAATGTCAATGCTCCTCAGATGCTATGAGAACTGGCATTGTTTAATACTTCTGTTACCTTTCAATTTTTTAGAGCAGCTGCTGCAATGAAAAAGCAAATATTTATAGCTTACAGAAAGAAGAAAGGTTATCATATAATTCCATTTAATGGTAAGCAACACTAGGCAAGGATAGAAAAAAAGGGAAATATTTAGCCAAAGAAATTCAGTGTCTGATGTAAAAAAAAGCTCAAAAGAGTGTACATCATGCTCTTCAATTCATTATACTTTTCCTTACCTTTCTATCACTTTAAAGTACCTGTGCCTCCACCATATTGATGATGCACTGCTTTTCATTCAATTCTTTTTATTTTTATTTTTTTTATATCTGTCTTTTGGAGGATCTTTTCTATTTTAGCCAGCCACACAGTTTTTGTTCTTCCCTTTATATTGGCCCATTCATTCTTTTAAAAATGTATTTGTGTTGCAGTTTGACCTACATTCTTTTTCTGATCAAGTGTGGATTTCAACTCCCAGAATTCCCCCCAAATAAAAACAAAATCAGATGCACACTCAAAGACCCATTCCATGGACTAAAGCAGAAGTGTCAAGTGATGAACTGCTGGTTGGATGTATCACAAGCAGGCCACATCCACCCCAGCTCTGTGAAGGAGAAAAATGTTACAAAATGTCACATGATGGCAATATAACATTGTGAGTTTGACACCTGTGGACTAAATATGACAGAGTGTCAGGTCAACCTCCTTCAAATTCCAAGAAAGAAAACCCTGACTCCATTGAGGTAATTTATACATCCACAGGTAATTTTACTGGGATTGATGTAAATGCAGAAAAAGCAAAGCAAGGTCTGAATAAAATAGTGGGAAAATTACATATTGAAATAATCTCCAAAACCCTCCACCCTGGGGTCCCAGGATGATTGTCCAATCCTCATTGCTCATTGTGTCACAAGACATATGTCTACAGGTGTTAATGTCCATTTATAGTCCTGGATCAGTTGGCCTTGACCAGGCTTAAACATCTTCACTCAGGAATGCTTGTCCCATTATTCATACTCAGGGGCTCCAGACATCAGCTCATTTCCCCCCCCCTTAATACCAAGCTCCCCTCTCCCCGTTACTATGATAGCCAATAAGATGCAAGCTTCAGAAGAAAGTTCAGAGGTTGACATTCGGCCCTCCTGCAGTAGAGGCATTGGCCCTAGAAGAAAATATAAAAGAGGGAAGAAAACTAGGAGAAAAGGAAACTTTATACAAGGTTATGGCTTATCAGGGTACTTAGAATGAAATGAGTGAAGTAACTGAGGAGCCCAGACATTACAAACATCCACCCATTCTGCCTGGGAAAGAGGAAAGTGTTTCCAAGCCACCAAATAGTGTATCCCTGTGTTTCCTGGAATCTAGAATTTCCTTAACTTCAAAATATTGTTCTCCTTCAATGAGAGGAACAGGTGGGTCAGGCTGATCTGGCCATAAATCAGATGTGTGCTCAGACTTAAACAAACTAACATGAAACATAGGGTGAATACGTCAAAGGCTTTTTGGCAATTCTAATTGAACTGTAACTGGGTTGACAATTCTAACCACAGGGAATGGGCCAACATATTTAGGCTCCAATTTCTTCGATTTCTGAGTTGTCTGCAAGTACTTAGTTGACAAGAATGCCCTATCTCCCACTTTGAACTCTTTTTTAATAGCTCTCTTCTTTCAGCATGTTTTTTATGAGTTTGATGTGCCTCATCTAGCACCTTTTGGGTTATGGGCCAGATAAGTTGGAGTTGTTGGATCTATTCCACCAAGGATGGGCTCAAAGATTTCCCTTGAGGCAGTTCAGGAATCAGTACAAAGTCCTGACCAGATGCAACTTTAAATGGGGTAAAACCAGTACTGCTATGGACGGATAAGCTACCTCTGTGAAAGGGAGGTCCACCCAATTATCCTGCTCGTAGTTCACATAGCACCTAAGATATTGCTCTAGGACCTAGTTAGTGTTTTCACAGGCTCCATTAGTTTGAGGGTGATGGGTGGAACTTAGGACTTGGGCAGAGCCTAACAACTTCAGAAACTCCGGTCAAAATTGAGAGGTGAATTGTACTCCATGATCTGAAATAATTTGATCAGCTACTCTGTGTAACCTGTACACATGCTGGATGAATAATTTAGCAAGGGTTTTGGCTGAGGGGATCTTAGAGCATAGGACAAAGTGCACCTGTTTTGAGAACAGGTCTATAATCACCCATATGACCATGTTT
The DNA here is from genome assembly GCA_017656035.1 of Myanophis thanlyinensis. NCBI lineage: Eukaryota > Metazoa > Chordata > Lepidosauria > Squamata > Homalopsidae > Myanophis > Myanophis thanlyinensis. The sequence goes on along the minus strand of JAEANM010025234.1, from coordinate 1,463 downwards.
CCCCCACTGTCCAGTAGTTCAACAATGAAGTCCATGTATGCTGGTTGGGGTAAATAGTTTAGCAATTAAGAACTATCCCCTTAAGGGATTGATTTCTGGGAAATGTAGTTTTATGCCATGTGGTCACATTGGTGGCCACTGGGGCTTTTCAAATTGTAGTATTGCCAGGAGCCTTGTCCCCTCAAGGCAGGAGCCATTTTGCTCTCAACATGGCATGAAAAGTACCTCTTTTCACCTACACAAAAAGGAACAGACTTTATATACTTCAGAAGAATCCCTTCAGTAAATGTAAGTTGTTGGTTGAGAATATCTGAAGAATAAAGCAATCTACAATAATAACTTTTCTGTTGAGTTAAACTGTGATAAGCAGTCTGTACGCTTGAAACAGAACAGTGAAAAGAGGTGCTAGTGAAAGAGTATACATTTGCATACTCTTTGCATGAAATAAGAAAGACTTTAATGGAAAGAATTATCTTGAAATTAAATGAAGAGGTTTCCTAGATTTGCATGATAATCCAGCATCCTCAGTCAGGCTGACCCAATCTGCATTTAAAAGCCAAGCTCCTTCAGGACACTGTTGCATCTGAATGCTTACAAAGTAACAAAGACCTGGAATTATAGCCAGCAGATGTTTAAAGTTACTGTCAGCTGTTCCTTTGATTTCTGCTTGAAAATTGACAAGGCAACCCTTCTCTTAAGAGTTTGCAAGGTATCCATAGTCCCGGTTAACCTTGTCAAAGGGGAAATGCCATTGCTCAGTTTACTCCAAGCATTAGTCTCAGTTGCAGAGCCCCCTGGTGACTACTCTGCAAACAACAGGCTCATGTTCAAGTTATGCACAAGAAGTGCTCTCTAGTGGTCAAAGAGTGAATGCATTTACTTCCTCAAAAGCATCTAAGCAGTTCCTTTTGCCAATCCCAAGCACAGAGTCCTCTCTAGTCATGGCAGATGTCTCTAGTGTGCTGGAAGAGCTGACCCCTACATCTAATCTCAACACAAATATGGAATTCAATGTCCAAAACTCAGAAAAGAAAGAGACATCTCAGAAACCATATGACTTAAAGCAGCAAAGGGTACAGTCATGCATGTGGGAGGACTGGGATAGGTGCTATCAACAGCATGAAAAATCCTGGGATAGGCTGCTACAGCGATGCAACACACCCAAAGATAAGATTTCTCCCAAGCGTATCCACTCAATGGAGGAGGACATGGAAGGGCTTTTTTTTCCAATGGACAGGTTGGGAAAGCCACCTTGTTCATATCCAGTCACAGCTAGGAGACCCAAAGCTCAAACAGGAAATATAACACCTTGAAATGATAAACAGAGAGTGTCAGAAGCTCTTTAAAAGCATAATCTCTCCAAGCCCATCTTCAGGCAGAGGACACACAGAGTGAGAAAGCCAAGTCCAATGTGACCCATTGTTCACATATGCCATCTCAGCGGTCTTATTTATTTATTTATT
>JAEANM010025233.1:0-10982 GCA_017656035.1 Myanophis thanlyinensis | reverse complement strand
AGGTTACCTTGCCCAGGGATTCTGGGATTTGAAGTCCACAAGTCATAAAAGAGCCACAATTGCCCACCCCTGTTCTAAGCCCCACCTTTTTCTTGGTCACATGACCCAAAATGGAGCTACTTTAAGGGATTGGAAAGACTTCCAGAAGTTGCACTCTGTATTCCCTAACTTGTCATGTTAGAAAGGTGCTAGAAACTGATGGTTTGCCTGGCAGCTTTTTCTACTTAATTTTGGTTAATTAAAAGAATCATTTTTTAAAAAGTAATCAGGTGAGCCAGAGAACTAAACTAGTATCAAGGGAAATGACTTTGGGTTTATTGGCAACACCTCATTTGCTGCTATTGCCATAATGAATATTGAAGTATAAAATCAACACACTGTCTAAATCAACCTTCTCCAAGCTAAAAATATTGTTCTTTACAATATAAGTTGTCAATACTGGAATAGTTACACTACCCAGGATGATGAAAGCAGAGGTGAAATTCAGCAGCTTCTAGCAGGTTCGCTAGAACTGGTAGTAAATTTTCTAAGTAGTTCCGAGAACCGGTTGTTAGAAGAAATCTCCTTTTGTTTTTTTCCACTTTACAGGGTTAATCCTGTAAGGAAGGCAGGAAAGAAACATGCTGGTGTTGTTTCTATGTATGCATGTATATATAATCTTTATTGCCCTGCTTACAGAACTGCCCACCCAGTCACATGACTACCCAGCCATGCCCCCCAAGCTAGGCCCACAGAACCGGTAGTAAAAAAAATTGAATTTCTACCATTGGATGAAAGCCTAAGTAGCAGAGGATTGCTCTAAACTGAGCCATTTGCAACAACTTAAAATACACCGAAAGACCCTTTCTTGGTGTAGTTTTTCTCATCTCTGTAGACTTGTGTATATGAATGTATATATTATTTTGTTCTGTCCCACAAGATAAATGGTGAGGAGGTTCAATCTCCCTTTTCCAGAAATGTATTTCACTGAAGGAAGGAGGAATTCAACTTTAGCTTAGGTAACATTCCCCTTTAAAACACGTAGAATTTTATCTGCAAATTTCAGTAAAACAATAACAGTGTAGGATGGGACTTTCAAAAAGAACAATGAACTTTTTTAAAAAAGTTGGCCTTTCTTCCCCACTCCAGATACTAAGTTTTATGCCTGATTACATTTACATCTTTTGAATTTTGGATACATTTGATCACAGGGGAGTAAGCAAGGAGAAAACCAAAGTTTTGATGCAGATAGTGGAGAGCTGCATCAATGTCAGCTGTGTTCCCTCTCACCTACTTCTTGATTATTTGGTGTTTCCAAAGACAATGAAAAGATTCATTTGGTGTTTCCAAAGACAATGACAATGCCTAACAGGTAAGTGTTTGCACTACAAAACAGATGCTCCCCTGACTTTTGCATTGCTGTGCATTCATTTGTGCAACATTGTCCTCTGATCAGCAGCAACGGCCTTACGATCAACAACTATTACCATGGACGATTCCCATTAAGGCTGAAAATAACTTGAAATAGGTCAAAGAGCGCCACTGTCTGATAAAAATGTTTTTATCAATCCCAGTTCAGAATCAGGAGCTTCATAAGGAAAAGCTTGTTTACAAGGGAATGCAACAGGGAATAATAGATCCTTGGAGATCGATGACCTCTCTCAGGTTTATTGAAACCACAACCCCGTCTTTCTCATTCACTCTCTCTGTATTAGAAAGTCATCTTTTGGTGCAACAACGTTAATGGAATTATAAAGGTCTATATGGATAGCCAGTCACAAGAGTTAATTTAGATCAGGTTTCTCTCCCAAATCTAGAGTGCATCAGTACATACATGAACGGTGGGTTGTTCAGCGTAGCTAACTGGCTGCCTAAATTTTCGTAGACACTAAAGATTTAACCATATCATAAATGTGGTTAATAATTCCAGTTTTGCTACTCGCAAATAGCTACAAATCTAAGAAGCTGCTGCACTGTTAAAGGGCAAGGGTAAAAAATTACTGGGCTCCCAAAATAGGTACACGAGTTCTTATTTATTTCAGTTAAACCTTGTTTCAGAGAGAGGGAGACAGAGAGACTCCTAGATAGGTAGTCAGTTAGCCTATTTTGAAAAAGCCAAAGATCTCCCTACAATCCTAAGGATAAAACTTTATCCCTTTAATATTATCATTGTTCAGACGGACATGGAAAAACAGGATAGCTAATAAATAGATAGCTTTGGGTAAGAATCTGATGTATTGACTTACAACATCCATCACCCTTGCTCAACATGGTTTTTGGAAATTGCAGTTGAACACATTTGGAAGGCACCAATTTGGAAACAATTGTTTTCAAGGAGAAAATCCACTGTTGGGATTGGGATTAATGTTAGGGCTGTTATAGATGGCATCACATTGCTTATCCTTGGGTCTGTCTCAGGGTATTATTTTGGCTGTTGACAACAAGTTTACCTTCTCTTCTCTAAAGAATAAATACTTTTAAGTAAGTATTTATTCAGGTCACTTTTTTTAATCTGGGAGTGGAAAATTTGTGACTTCCCACATACAGGTCCCTACATCAACACACTGTTGGTCATAAAGGATGGGCTACTGAGAGCTGTAATTCACTAGCATCTAGAGATTCACAGATTCTCCATCTCTTCATGATGCCTTGTTAAGACTCACAGTTTAGTGAACTGTAACTTTTTGTTAACTGTATATTTTGAGTACTGTAGATCTGGAAAGCAGGGATTTGTCCCCTGTGAGCTGGGTCTCAATTAGTAAAGCAGAGGTGTTTTGTAATGGTAGCCCACTCTCCCAAACACTGCATTTGCTCTTGTAACTGTAGAAGGATGGGATTTTCAAAGGTCTTTGCATCCATCAGCCTGTTCCAGTGTAGGATAATGGTGCAGCTTTCTTCTAGTGCCATCTAGTTTAGTTAACCCAATTTGCAAATGCTCAGTAAAATTGTAGCCTAGTTACATTCCCTTTCTGTCTACCTTCTATCTTCATTGATAGGAGGGCAAAAACAGGACTGGAGAAACCATGACTCCAGGTCTCCTTGACCTGAGCTTTGATGACACTAAACACAGGATTAATTCAATCACTGAGATCAAAGGCAAGTATTCACTAAACATTTGGTTGTCTGAAGGTTGTGGCATTTTCTAATCCCAATAAATAAAGTGATGGGATTTATCTATCTATCTTTCTATATATGCTTACACTTAAAAAGCAATATTAACTGGTGGTGGTGGTGGAAATCCATCTTCTTCATTTTCCTCTCTTTTCTTCGTGTATATGGGGGGGGGGAGGCAATTTTGAAATGAGGCAATAGCCCAAAAGCATGCTATTGATTTTTTCATTTTTGCTCCAAATGGGAAATCTCAGGAGGAGGAGGTTAAGAGAGGGGGGGGGAGAGAAGAGACAGAGAGGGTTAGATAACCTCTGCAATTTTATTGGCTGACTTACCTTGAAGCCTGTAAGTTTGAGCATGCCCATTGGATGGGCGTATAAAAGAAGGGGCAGTGAACGCATCGGTCTGTCTTCTCAGTGGAGCAGTTCATTGAAAGTATAGCTGCTACCAGCGGAGCCGAGCCCCACCACCAGCCCTGCCTCTGGCAACGAGAACCAAGCAAGAGACAGCAAACTATCTAGCTATCTGCGCACCGCACGCACAAACAAACAGGCACGGCACAACACAGACGAAGATAAAAAAAGGGACTCGCTAAACACCAAACAGAACCAGAAGAAAACCAGCCAAGCCGGAGTCACCATGTCAAGAGCAAAGGATGAACGCGGCAGCAACCCAAGCTTACTCCGAATCTCAACGCCAGAAGTTGAAAACAGCCTTGGCAGTTCAAAGGTAAGGGAGAAAAACAAACGCTGTTGGATCTCTCTCTTTCATTTTCTCTCTCTCTCTCTTTCTCTCTCCCGGTCTCAAGCTTTCGGAGAGGAGGCGAAGTGAGGGAGCTGGGTGGTGCGTTCAAGCGGCGGCAGCGGCGCTGACCGGCAGCGGCAGCATCAGAACGGCTCTCCCAAGAGTGAAGGGTCCGGGCGCTTAGGTCGCGCTGCGGGACTTGGCTTTGCGTGCGTGAGTTCAAGGAAGGACGCCGGCTGTAAAACGCAACAAAGCTGTTTAACTCCGTTCGGGCCGGAGAGAGTGAAGAACGAGAGAGAGAGAGAGAGAGAGAGAGGGAGGCTCTCCTTTCCAGAATTTGAGATCTGCTAAAAAGAAAAAGAAACCCAACTATTAAAGTCCTCCACTTGCCTCTCCTAAGATACTTTTCTCTTTCCTTCTTCTTTCTTCGCGTCCCCCCCTCTATTTTTATAGGGTGTGTGTGTGTGGAAGCTTTCAGCACTCTTCCTCTGAAAAATAAAAGCGGTCGTTTTGGGGTTTTTGCACACCTTTTGTCAGTCCGTCTTCTCTCTTTTATTTTTTTTATTTTTTTTTTTTTTACGATGGTTATTTTTCTTGCTCCTTTGCGGGGCAGAGCGGGCGGGGGGGGGAGAGTAAAGAAAACTTTTCTTTTTTTTGAGTACTTCGTTCTGCGATGCAGGCAAGTTGACACTAGAGGGACCCCGAGGGTTTGGTCAGAATACTCTGTTTTTGAGTTTTGCTAGAGGATTGTGGCACTTTTCTTTCTTTCTTTTTTTTAACAGTAGGAGAACAGGCGGAGGGAGATGGGCACACTCCCGGCTTGTGTATTAGCAAAAACTCCTTTGTAGCGGAGAGGTTGCATGAAAGTTCCTACCCAGAAACGGGTTTGATTGGAACGAGGAAACGGGGGTGACTGTAGACAATCGGTGTAAAAAGCCCCGATGAATGAGATGCATTGTAGACGGTCTGATCCGTAAAAGGATGTTGGAGACTAATTTCAGTCCGTCAGTGTTAGGGGAAGCGGAGGGCAGAAGTAGTAGACGGCTTCTTCTCCCTGCCTTGAGATGCCTTTAAAGCAAAGTTAATTAAAAGCAAGCACACAAACAAACAAACAAACGGGATTCTAAGTAGCCCAGGTAGCCTTTCTTCACTGCCGAAAAGTATATAGCAGCCTGATTAGCCGGTAGCTCTTGTGACATGTGCCGCGGTGGGAAGTCTGGAGCAGAAAAGCCAAGGTGTGCTTTGTTCTTGCCGCTAGGGGTTGAACTGCGAAAGAACTGTAGGTGAAGTCGATAAATGTCCCGGTGCGCGATTTGGATACCTTACTTGGTTTGCCGGCCCGTTTAAGGACACAAGCAAGGTCATGTTCTCTTGGACTGAATGTGATGGGTTGTTTGTTTGTTTTTTAAATATATATTTTGCATTACTTTCCTCTGCTTTCTTAAGCTGCTTGAGGAGAAAGCGTCTGAAGATTTCTGCCTTGTTGCAAAGGACACATAGTTCTCCAACTCTACTGTATCGCGTGTTAGATCAATGAGGAGTGAAAACGGATCAAAACAGAACCATAAGCCAAGAACTGAGTGAGAAGAAAGGGCTGGCAGAGGGTCTCCTATTTTATATGGCCATATTTGGATAACTGTTATTGCTATCATCCGTCTCCAGTTTTCTCTTCTAGTTGCTTTTCCCTAGAGGAATTGTTTGGAGGAGCTTAAAAAAGTTTTAGCACTGGGCAGAGCCGTAGGGACATGGAACGCTGAAGGAAGCTGTGGTTTTCTACAGCTTGCAGTGTGCCAACAGTGTTTCTAAGGCTCAATTAAAAAAAATAACTAAAAAGAAAAGATTAGGCACAAGAGGTTTACCTGGGTGGTAGCATGAAAAGTTGCTTGGGACATAAGAGAATGATGCTTTCAGCCTCCCAGCTGACATTTCTCTATATAGCATGCTACTCTTTATAACACATATGGTGATCTGCAAACTGCTAGCTTCTGGGGAAAACAGGGGAAGTTGCTTATTTGCGGATGTGTGTGGAGGTTTTCCCTCCCCCTGCTCTGGCACAAAAAGTTGTAGCGCAGAAAGAACTGAGAGGGTTGCCATGCAAAGGAAAAGCAGTGAAAAGGGACTCCCCTTGCTGTTTGTTGGAGCCTTTATGGAAAGCTGTGCAGCTGAAGCCTTAACTTCTGGCAACTGAGTGGCGCTTTCCCGCTAATTTGTCTTTCAAGTGGAAAACTGTTTACCTGCGCAGTCTGTAGACAGGGTCATTCAGTATAAGAGTTGTCTTTCTCCTGGGGTAATCTTGATTTGCAACAACCCAGGGAAATCATTGAAACCTTTGGCATTGTTGTATTATGCAGCTAAATGCAGACGGGTTCTGGACGGTTTAAAAAAAGGCTCCCCCCCCCTTCTTCTTTCTGAGCCCATTTGGGAGGGGGTTCGCTACAGCAAGGGCATTGCCTGCTGCACGCTACTCCCCTGTTAACATTCATAATGGCAGTTTAGACTAGCTCATTTATCCCAGCAAGGTCATTTCAAAGCAAGTGCCTACTTCATTAGCTGTATACAGAGAAGGAGGAGGTCCTGAAACAAGATGCTTTTAAACAAGCAGAGATAGCCAAGGGACTGTTTTGTTAAATGGAGCTGGAAGAATATGCTCTATATTAGCAGGAAATACAACAAACACAAATGTGGTTTTGGATGAAGTCTGTGTCCATTTCACCTTAATTCTCCTTGTAACTGAGTGATGTAATATTGTTGCCAATAGCTTTGAGTTACTTCAGGGCTTGGAAACTAATGCAGAAGACAGTAGAGAACAAGCTGTGAATTTGGGAGATTAAAACTGATCGGTTCAGCTGGCTGAAGACATTTAGATTTCCTTTTTTTTTTGTCTTCTGCCAGATGTTTTTCAAAAGTGAAGCAACTTTGTTTTATTATTTTTTTTAAAAAAACTGTGAATATAGTCCCACTTCTTTCTGTAAAAGACCTCCTGGAGTGGATCACCAAAGTTCAAGCAGTTTCTTACACTCTGATGGAATGAGTAAACAGGACCCGACTCTTCCTTCTATCTTTTCTTTTTCCCACTCTAAAGGCTTAACTGATACCAGCGTCCTTTTGGAGTGGTTAAGGGAATTGAGTGAACGTAGACTGTATTTGTTACCAGGACAAAGGGCAAGAGAAAGAATGTTCTTTCATTTAAGTTTCTTGGCTGTCTGGAAAACTTAGAAAATGAGCGTGAAGGCAAAGCAGTGGCATTAAACAGCAAAGATGGATCTTTTTGCAGTCTTGCTACAGGGTGGGCTGGCTTGCTTCTGTGTGGGCAAGGTAAGAGAGCTAGGCAAATCCTTTTATTTTTACAAAGCCTATTCAGTTATCAGTTATTCAGTGTCCAATTATGAACACATTTATTTATAGCTTGAATTAGTCTTGAGGAACTCTCCTAAATTCAAGGTTGCAGTTGAAAGATAAACTAAATTGATTCAGCTCCTGCATCAGATTTCTCCAACCTGGAGCCCCTTGAGGTGTTGGGCAGCACGTACCAGAATTCACACACCTGCTAGGTGAACACTCTTACAATTTTGGGGCAGGACTTACTTTCATCTCTTTGTGGTAGGCTTTTTAGAGAGCCCTTCAAAGCTCGGCAGAAATAAATCCACCAAGCATTTAGCAGAGCTGCTCCTTAATTGAAGAAATGTGAGCTCATTGGTATACCAGTTAGAAATTGCTGTGTTTGATTGGTTTATGTCTACATATATTTGCATGAGGAAAAAAAAAGGTTTCCCCTTTTTTAGAAGATTCAGGCCTGTTTCAAAATAGACGCTACAGCAGTAATAATAAATCAGCTTCCCCTGATTGGTCGTCTGCTTTTTGAGAGCGTGCTTATACCGCGAATTTTAATCTCATAAAGTTTCAACATGCTGGAAATACTGCCTGGACAAGTCCCTGTAGGTTTTTTTTTTTTGGCAATATGTCCAGAAGTGGTTGATCACGGCCTCATTCCTAGGGCTGAGAGAGGCACTGGCCCAAAATCACCCAGTTGCTTTGGGCCTAAAGTGAGATTAAGAACCATAGTCTTCTGGTTTTTAACCTGGTGGTGCCTTAACCACTAGACCAAACTGGCTCTTGGAACACAGTGGACAGAATACTGGCTGATGGTTGGATTCTGGACTTGTGGGAAGGTGAGAAGAGAAGACTGAGGGGGAGCGGGATGAAACAATTTAACTGGAAAGTTGAAACAGGAGTACACCACACTAAAACATGTTGCTGCCTATTCCATGTGTATATGTCTGTGTGAGATAGCAGAAGATAATGTGCTTGAATTAATTGTTAGCCAATAGCTCTATAAAAAGCTGAGTGGAGGGACATATAACTTTCAGGGTAGAGGTGGTAAACAGTGTGATTCAGAATACTTCATCCGCCCTCTGTCAAATAATACTCATTCTTCCCTTCCATTTTTTCTCCTAGTTGGGTTGGGAAATTCTCTTCTGGAGATTACCTTCAGAAATTAGCTGATCAAACACCCATGGAGAAAGCATCTACCTGCTGATTCAACCCCGGTTTTTTAATTTTTCTGTTTATGGGAATTGTTACAATTTTCACACTTTTTTTTAACTTATATCTGTGTTTGCTTTTCAAATGTGCAAGAATTTAATCAGATTGGCAATTCTGGTTTCTCTAGAAGTGCCTGAAAATGCACATGTCTATGTATATCAACCTTTGATAGTGTTAAACTGTAACTGTATAAACACCAACAATTTAAAATATATGTTACATATCTACCTTCCTGGGAAAATGCTTCTCTTATATTAATTGAATGGCTTAATCACATTAATCTGAAGAGATCACGTGTAGACCAAGTATAGACCACTTGGTATTCCAACCAGTGATTTGCTTAAAGTGAGAGAAATTCCCAAAGAAATTCCCATTTGTTTTCTGAAGCACTGAAGTTAAAGCATCTGTTCAATTTCCTAAAAAGCCCTGTCTGTCATGCTGATCTTGAATGAACGTGGAAAATAACTGTCTAGGTTTAGTTCCATCTTACAATAACTTCTTAGTTTCCCAGAATGCCAGAAGAGCATACGCTGGAAGTAAATATGAACTTGGATTTGATTTCCTAAATCAATATCCTGATGGGACCATGTAACAACTTCCTCAGCAAAATATTTTGAAGAATGTCACATTAAGAAAACTGTCTTTCACTTTTGTGGTATACTATGAGCTGACTACAAGTAGGCCCCGTAGCAGCACTGACTGCTAAATCTTATACTAAGGCTCTCTTATCTTTACTATTGCATTGTCTTAACTTCAGTGGAGTAAAGATGCCAGATGGGTTGTTTGTTTGCAGAAGATTCATCTGGGGGAGTTCCCAGATTCATCTGGGAAAAAAGGAACTCAGCACTAAGCGATTAAAAAACTCTCCTTTTTTGGCCTTGTTTCCTATTACATTGACCTCTAATGATAATTGAGAGGGGGGTAGACCTAATGTAAGAAGTAGCATTTTTAAGTGGGAGGAGAGGTCACAGAATAAAAAGTAGAATGTGAATTGGGTTCCAGAGGCATCCATTAGAAGGCTGGATATCCAGTAGGCTTCAGAACTGTTACATTATTTTACTAGCAGATGTAAATTTAAATACATTTTACCTTATTATTTCATTTAAGGGGAGGCAGCTTTTTGTTATACGGTGTTTGTAAAGAAGAGCCATATCTCAAAACTGTTATAAATAAGTAAAGAAAGAATTTATTTTATCAAATAGCAGGAAAAAAAAGATTGATATGTGCTAACTATGGGTCAACATTTTAAAAAGAAAAAAAAGAGAGAGTAGATTTTCTAACAGAACTGGAAGAGTATCTCATCCCCATGGCTGACAATAGTGTCCTAAAACTTTCTAACTTCTGGTCCAAAGTTTGGGTAGGCAATTACAGCATAAGAGTGGGTTGGGATTAGCTGTGGCTGTACTTTCTGGCTGCCTTTGTTAAAAATACCATAGGTTTCCTCTTCAAAGAAAAGAAGGAACTCAAGAAAAATAGAATTGGTTGTGAGGGCTGTGGTGGCGGCATTGAAGAGCTTTAATTTGGAGTCACTTCTTTCCTCACTGATCCGCTTTCATTTCACAAATCAGAAAAATGCCTGTGTGGTTATTTCTCCAGAGCAGTGCCAACATTCTGCCATAATGGGGCATCCATTTGTACATTGTTGGCAGAGGAACATGTGCCACATCACCTCTTGTTTGAATAACCCTTATGGCAGGTGAGAAGAGTGGGTATTTTTTTGGAGGGGGAGGGAGGGAGATGGAGTGATAGATCTCGCAAGGGCAGGTGGCTAGTAACAATCAACTCTGGACACAAGAGATAGATTTCCCAGATTTGAGCCCTCCTGGAAAAACGAAGTGTGTATGTGTATATATACACAGGCACACATAGGTTTTGCCAAATATAAAAATTAAGCAATCTTTTATGAGAAATGGACAGGGACATGGTCGATGACAATGATTAAACTAACTTTTGAGTCTTGTCCAGGAGGCAAAAGTTAATAAGGGCTGGGCTTCCTGGCTGACCGTACACTTTGCCTAGCACATGCTGCATATTTAGCAGCCTAAATATTTATATGCCTATGAGATCAAATGCAAATGCATACCGGTAGGTATCTGAGCAGCCATGTTTGTGGCATTTTTGCAGCATTTGATAATGGCTAAGGAGCATCACTGATTACTACTAGCTTACTGGATTCTTTGGACATAGTATCTGGTAGACTCAGAAAACACAAGACAATATTTGGAAGCTGTGTATCTAACTAGCATTTCCTCTTATAGTAGCAGCCTTTACCTGCACATATAGGATTAGCTCTTGAAAAGCAGGTGAAGATGGATGTATTTATGCTACCATTGAATTTTGCTCTATGGGGCAAATTTGGAAGAGATGTCTTAATCAGAGAAATGTTGTAAAGGGAGAGAATTAAGTCTGCTTCCCCGCCCCCCCACCCCTTTATTTCTTTCACTAGGTTTATAACCCAAACATCTTCCATTTAGCAATCCAGTAAGCGTCTTAGAAAAACAACTCAGGTAGATTGTGACTTTCTTGTCATATATTTGGCTCTAAGCCAATGGAAGAAAATAAATTGAATTTATACTAATCAATATTCACACACACAAACACACACA
>JAEANM010025232.1:0-10982 GCA_017656035.1 Myanophis thanlyinensis | reverse complement strand
CCCTTAACTATTTTTCTAACCCCCACCCTCCCTTCCTACCTTAACTTACCCACGGTTGCGTAAGCATTTCACTGCATGTCGTACCATGTATGACTGTGTTGTGTATGTGACCAATAAAATTGAAATGGAAATTGAATACCCCCCTCTACCACCACGTCCACTGTGGTTCCTGATAGCCCAATTCTTAACGTCACAGCAAGATTGACCAACTCACCGAGAACCCGAAATACATATGCAATACAACAGGTATTATATGCACATTACCCCAAAGGACACCATTCTAACACTTCTCAACCAACGTTTTCCCTGATAAACATGCCACAAACCACCTACACATGCTCCAGTCTAAAACATTAGTAACTCACAGAGCAAAAAAAAATTACTGGGGAGAAAGTTGGTCCAATATTTTATTCAGCAGCAAAGATAAAGACCTCGATTGGTGCTCCCGACGCCCGCAGAGAACGAGAAGGCTATTTTTTTCTATGTTGCAAGGGGTGTGCAGTGACAAAGTAGCTTTGAAAATCAAAAACTACCCAACCACAATTTTATTTAGTTAGCTTTTCTTATCTGTTCTTCTTTCCTTTAACTAGCCTGCTGAGGTTGGCAAAGAGAAGTGAGAAACGACTCATCTCTCCCACTGCTTTGTTCCATTTCTGCATCTGAAATTTCTGACAATTAATTTTTCCTATCAGGGCATTGAATGTGTGTGTGTGTGTGTGTGTGTGCTTGTCCCCTAAATGCAGTTTCTTCTCAACTGGGATGGTTTGAAGGACAAAGCATGAAATGCACATTCTCTGCAACGCGGTGTGAACTGTAAAGCACAAAAATATTGCATCAATAAAACCGCAATAAAGAAAGTACATATGTTCCACAAGAGGGTTAGTAGCACCATTTCTGATTAATGCATTTTTTAAAAAAATACGATATCGTTTTTAAAAGGCGTTCTGCCTTTTATTGCGTTGAAAATCGTTAGGTGGAAAAAGAGGCATCCAATTCTTCCAGATTTCTTTTTTTTTTTTTTAGCACCAGAGACTATCCTGACACTCCTCTCACAATACATGGCAGTGATTAAAACCTGCAGAACTTAAGGGAGGGGAAAAGATTATGCAGAAAATAAAACCAAATATAAAACCCGTGACGTACCAATATAAAATTCATTCAGTGCTAAAATCTGCTCTTAAATGTAGAGCAGTGTTTCTCAACCATGGCTGGCTGGGGAATTCTGGGAGTTGAAGTCCACACTGCTTAAAGTGGGCAAGACTGAAAAGTATTGATCTAGACCAGGGGTCTCCAACCTTGGCAAGCTTTGCTGGCTGAGGAATTCTGGGAGCTGAAGTCCATAAGTCGTAAAGTTGCCAAGGTTGGAGACCTCTGATCTAGACCATATAGAAACATGAGACTCCCATCTATAAACACGTGTTATTAACAGATTCTCTTTATCGAGCCTCTATTCCACACCATGAGATCTGTCCTTAAGGATACTTGTACTTAAAGAGTTCATTATAGAATAATCTGGAACGACAGAGAATATAAACCTGGATTCACACTGCCCTTTGACATGAAGCTTATAATCTCCAACCCCGAATCATTTGACCTAAGACGATCTCGGATGAGCCAACGACTCATGGAGGAACCATAAAAGATCATGGACGGGTGATCAATTCCCAGAAACCGGACTTCTCACCTGTCAATTTCACATAGACAGAGGCCGAAGTGGTATGGTTGGTGAAAGGGTTCGTAGCTTGGCAGGTGTAATTGCCTTCATCTTCCCAGTCCTTCAAGTGAACGTTGAGCATGTCCTCCGTCCCGTTCTTGACTGTGTTATTGAAGAACCACTCAAACTTGGCCGGAGGCACGGATTCCGCCGAACAGAGAAGAAACAACCCGGAACCCAGAGGCTGCTCTATGATTCCTGACTGGTTCAGTTGAGCGGACCTGGGCCCGTCTAGAAAGGAAAGGAGGGTAGAATCAGGCTGGAAGAGAAGAAGGCTGAGCTGGTGAAGAAGGTGGAACGTACCCCATCCCACAAATTATTAGGGTATTATTGGGGTCCGGAATGGGGCTTATCATGAGCCAGAGGTTCAGTTCCGAACATGAGTTTTGGTGATGGGGGGGGTTCCATCTTAGGATCTGAGAAGGTTGCCTTGAGTCTCGCCGCAGAGGTCCTTCCCACCTTGCAAGGTCTTCTTCAGGCTGTCTTCCAAGAGAGTCTGGAGGAAGAAGGCTCATCTCTTGTCAACTAAGGATCCCCATATTTTTCATTTTGGGAGACGGAGAAAGAAAACTCTTTTAACAGCCATGGAGCAGGAAGAAAAGTCCCAGCAAAGGGAAGGTTACTTACATGCCAGTGTAAGTATACTGGGCTTGCTTGTGCCGACGCTGAAAAGGTTCCGGGCCGTACAAGTATAGGTCCCTGCATCCGGTTGTTGGAATTCACGCAAGGTGAGGGTTCGGTTTTGATGGTCAAATTCTACATTTGTTGGGAAAGGTTTACTGTCTTTGGACCACATGACGGTGACCGTGGAACTGTTAGAGGTGCTACAATTCAGTGTGAAACGTGCATTCTCAGCCACAAGAGAGTCCGAAGGCCACAGGGTTGGCGCTGAGAGGTTTTCTGCACACAAAACACAACAAGGGTCATTTCCTGAGGAGTACTTACAGCATCCCGATACTTGGCTTGTCCAGCAAGGTCACCATCTAAGGATCGCCAGGAGTTGGCAGGAAGTTTTGAGAGCTCTCTTGGAGAAACTTACAAAGACTCAGGTGACTTCAAAAAAAAAACAAAAAAGTGGGTGTGTTATCTTACCTCCCCCCTTTCCCCGTACAAGCCAACATGGCTCGATGGACCAAGTCAAGGAGATGGGTGGCACCACCAACTTTCTGCTAAGATGTTCCTGCAAGAATCCTAGATCGGGGTCCGCTTTTAAGGAACAAGCAAGCCATGCACCAGGAAGGCACTGGGATGGGATGGAGAATGGCTCGTGCTGCCTGCTTTGAAACCAACAAGTAAGTGGAATCATTTAGCACAAGCTTCCAGAAAATGGTTTCTTTCCTTCTCTTTAATTGAAAGAGCTGGGCATCCTCTCTTCTATCGGTTCAGAGAGCCTGGTTTCTTTTCTTAATAAGGACACCGAGAGCCAAGGGTTAGAAATAAAAATAGAACAACAGATTAGAATGCCCTTATGCTACTAGGCTCGAAATTCTCGGTTTGGATAACTTAGAATTGAATTGCTTGCGGTCAGAGGGGGTATTGCATATAAAATTATATGCAGTAATGTTTTACCTGTAAATGGTTTTTTTTCTTTTAGTCGCAATAAGACGCGGGCTAACAACCGCTTTAAACTTAATGTAAGTCGTTCCAAACTTGACTGCAGAAAATATGACTTTTGTCACATACCTCAGTGGTCAGTAGACGGGGCGTGTAAAAGTGCACTAATGTGGGAGATCCCAGGATGTTGTGTCTGAATCCCGTGGGAATACTGCAACGGTCGTGAAGTGTGATAAAAGGGCCACAAGTCGCTTTTTTTCCCCTCAGGGCTGTTGTAGCTTTGACACTGTACCGTTGTAAATAAGAGGACTATTTATATTTCTGGGTAGTCTTCTTGAGATAAAGGTGGGCTGTAGAGCCCCAAATCCATGCGTTGACTGATGTCCAGTGAAGCCGACCGTGCACCAACTCAACCTCCCATCTATTGATTCAGTGGACCCGGCCACTCCACAGGGATTTAAAAGCAGTCTTCTACTTACAACCAAAATCTGAGGACCAGAATTTCTGTTGCTAAGCAAGGCAGTTGTTAAACGAGCAAGCTCTCCGATACTGACCGACCTTTTGTCCCGTTTCGCTCTTCAGATTTTAGACTGCACATTTTATGGAGAATTTTAAAAGCCTGGAAGAAAGCTTTTTAAAATGCTTGTCATCTACTAGTTTATTCGCTTTCCCGGCTTTCTAAGTTTTACTGGCTGTTTCCTTTGTTTAGAAAGAAAAGGATCCAGAGACTATTTGGCTACGGGAAGGAGACAATGGCAGACATAAATAATAATTACAAAGCTCTTGTTTTCCTAAAGAGCTGAACGCATTCAAAACAAGCATGAAAGAAAGAAAGAACAAGAGAAAGAATAGCAATACATAACAAGCCACGGTTACTATTACAAGGTGATGGGTGAGTGGGTGAGAAATCCTCTTTTTACCAAATTTCCCCGCATGGAAGACACGTACAGGAATTTTCTCAAATGGCAGCTATACTTTTAGCCAAGTACCGTGTCTCATTTTTTTTAAAAAAATAACAATTCTAGCAAGCATTGGCATCAGACTGTTTTTCATAAGCTGGGGATGAGATGGTTCCTGCAAACAGTGCAGGATATTGCCAACATGGACTGCTGCCAACATAAAAGGGCATAATATCAGCAGAACATATTTTTTTTAAAAAAAAAGGACGGCAATTAAACACAGTGGCTTCCATCCAGACATGCCTGCATTAGCCAGGATGTTCCCTGGTGGCTCTAGAAACCATCATGCTGCTGTCTCATCTTTTAGTAATTGAATTTCCAAATGAAGGGGTGAAGAAAAAAATAAACCCCAAGCAAACAATAAAATAAAATATAAATTGCAACGTTGGCTACAATGTTATTCCGGATGCCTTATTTTGCTGGTATGTATGCCCGGGTGTTGAAATGATAATACCGGGGAAAAATCAAACACACACGCACACACCCGTAGCCATTTTAGGACGCTGGGAGAGTCTGGGGGCGAAAGACACAGATGAAAGGGTGGATCAGGTCAACCTGAAAGCCAAGAAACCATTTACAGATGCCAGGAAATTAAAAAAAAAAAAAAAAAAGAGCACCCAAAGCCTTGGAGAAATCAACTTTAGATTATCATCGTTCTCATTAGCTTCTTTCCTTCGGTCTAATTTGCTATTTTTCTCTTGCTAAGAAGCAATCTCACAATGGTACAGTGTCCTAGAAGGCACATTATAAAATCCCCAGGGACAATAAAAACCACCAAGGATCGGTCTCCCAAAGGTTTTGGTGGAACCAAGAATCTGGTGGTAGATCTGTAAAAGTTTCTAGGATCCTGTGCTCCATTAGCTTGGCAGCTAGCCATAAGGGCTGTTTATCAAGTTATTATTGGAGGCGCTGTACAAATTATTTTTATGATCAGGGCTCTGCAGATTTTATAAACGTTTAGCGTTCTCCGTTTAGGCCGTTTCATTCCCCACCAACCTCTGCTTCCCGCCCATTTACGTCTCCCAAGTCTCCCTACGTTCTTCTAACTTCTATGCAGATAGTCCTCGACTTATGGCCAACATTCCTATCGCTAAGCGAGACAGTTGTGATGTGAGTTTTGCCACAGTTTACTGCTGCACCGTTGTTAAGTGAATCAGGGCAGGGGATTAGGTCAGCGATTCGGCTTCCCCAGTGAGTTTGCTTGCCAGAGAGGGTCGCAAAAGTGGATCACGTGACCCACAGAAGACTGCAACCGTCATACCCATGAGTCAGTTGCCACGCTTCTGAAATTTCAATTTCGCTGCCCCAATGTTGTGCGTTGACAATAAAGGATTGAATTGAATTTGATCACCTGACCATGGGGATGCTGCAGTGGTCGTTAAGTGTGACTTTTTTTTCCCAGTGCCCTGTTAACTTTGAACGGTCACTAAATGAGCTCGTTGTAAGTCGCGGACTACCTGTCCAATTCTGTCAGATGTGTGCAAGAACTGCAGGTCCGTAACTCTTACACTTTTAATGCTTTTGTGAGGGGAAAAAAGGTCAGATAGATGGGTGTACGCTGCCCAATAGTGACTTCCTAAAATGACTGGAATCCGACACACACAAAAATTCAACTCCAAAATTTTAGTTCCTTAGCCCGTATTTTCTTTCTCAGTTTGATACGTTTAAATTGGACAACATCATTTACAGTATCTAATGTTCTGCCAGGTTACCCTGAAGAAATTCAGACCTGTACAGGTAAAAATTTTCAGCAGGAAACTTATCGCCTCATATAAAAAGGTCCTTCGGGATCCAAACTTTGCAGGAGACAAAATAGAAGATTAAACAATGGATGGTTAAGCCCTTGTTTCACAAAGGAAACTGGCCACTGAAATTGCTTCCCCATGCAAATATTTCTTAAAGGTGGATATTTCTCTATTTTTAGAGAAGTTATATCTGGCTTTCCCGTTCTATAGCTCTATAGCCCTTCCGTCTCTGTTCCAAAGCATTTGACTCCCAATATCTTTTCTTGCACGGTTTTAGTCAGGCCCTTCTACTCTTTGAGATTTTTCAAGGAGGTACCGATGTTTATTTATATTTGTAAGCAACTTTTGAAATATCAAGGAATTTTAAAAAGTTTGTGCTGACATTTTGTGCTCACCTCTGGAGCATGTTAATTCTCACCAGCTGCACAGATAGGATATGGTAATATTACTCATCCGCAGAAAGATTGGACTTGTGTTTAGTTTTGTTGATTAAGAGGTCTCTGATAAACTAGTTATACCTACCGGTGGCTTGAGCTAAAGCTTCAATTACAAATGTTAAAATAATCAGGGAAATTGTAGTCATCTCTGCTTTGTGCCCCTACGAATGACAAATGATTCTGTATATATAAATATAAATAAACTGCCTGATCTGGAGACCTCTCTTATTATTTTTACCCAATTCCACATTTCTAGCAATGTCTGATTATAAGCTCTCTCAATGTTTCTTCTGAGGGGGAGAGGAGGGAATTCATATGGTGGACCATCTACCAGCGAAGCAGAATTACAGAGCTGGAAAGAACTCTGGAGGTCTTCTACTCCAGCCCACTGCTTGGGCAGGAAACACTATACCATTTCAAACAAATGGCTGTCCAATCTCTTCTTGAAAACCTCCATTGTTGGAGCACCCACAATTTCTGGAGGCAAGTTGTTCCACTGATTAATTGTTCCAACTATCAGAAAATTCCTCCTTGGTTCTAGGCTGCTTCTCTCCTAGATTAGTTTCCATCCATTGCTTCTTGTCCTGCCTTCAGGTGCTTTGAAGAAGAGGTTGACTATTAATGTGAAGTTACTCTACTAAACCCTTAATTGCCATTAACACAACCTTATTACCCTATGACAGTAATTTTTGAAATGGATTAAATCAAATGTGTATATATATATATATATGATTTAATCCATTTGATTTAATCCATTTCAAAAATTACTGTCATAGGGTAATAAGGTTGTGTTAATGGTAATTAAGGGTTTAGTAGAGTAAGTATGTCTTTTTTGGAATAGCATCTTACCTGTATTCATTCTTTCGAGGACTTTCGAGAGCTCAGATTAATAAGAAAGGAATGATCAGACACAATTTCAACCTTCAGTTATTATTCTATTTATTACAGATAAACTATTTTAAAGACAAAGTGATGAACAGGTATCCAAGTCCTAATGACTTTCTAACCTGATGGGTGTTTTCTATTAAGATTATATTGGGAAACCGCCATGATAAAATCAGATGTTTTCTCCGTAAGAGAAATGAACAGGGTGGGAAAAGGAAGAAGACACCACATGGATGGTCTTCTGAAATTCCGTTCCTTCAATATCATTTAAGGATGATCAAAAGGACAAATAAGGAAGAGAAATTACAACACTATATAGACTGACAGTTCAGAAGGAAGAAACGCAACAACATGGGAGAAGTATATTGAAGTGACAGGAGACAGGTGAATTGCTAATGGTCCATCGTACAAATTTCACAATGAGCATCTTAAGACCACAAAGAATGACAGAGACAGCGGTGAACTCCAAAATCTTCAAAGGAAACAGTAAACAGTTGCATCAAAACTGAAATCCAGTTACAGGACACAAGAATGTATCTTAGGAAGAACAGTCAGGGACACAAACCGTACAAGAAGTTGGCTAAAGGCAGTGAGATTTCGTGAAAAAAAACCCAACAACAACCCAATGAAAAGTGGTGTTCCTGTGTTGACTTTTGAAGATTTTGTCGCAAGGCAAACGGTTTAAATCCAACCCAGTCACGCGAGATCATTTGGGGACAGAACCCCTGTCAACATACTCAAAAGAGTCGTAGATGGAGGAGGAGAAGAAGCTGTCAAGGAGACAAGAATACCCAAACATGTACAATAAATATAGAACGGAATGTGAAAAAGAGACGTTGGGACTGGATCGGGATGATTCCAGGCAAGTCCCATGGAAACAGGAAATACAGAATACAGAATCACAGAGTTGGAAGGGATCTTGGAGGTCTTCTAGTCCAACCCTCTGCTTAAGCAGAAGACCTTATGCCGTTCAGGACAAATGGCTGTCAAATCTCTTCTCCCTCCATCTCCAGTGATGGAGCATCCACAATTTCTGGAGGTGAGTCATTTAAGTATATAAATTAACTAGCCTCAGAAAGATCATCCCCAGTCAACAGAAGTTCATTTATGGAGACCAGAACCATGAATATACTCACCCAGGACACAGACAGGCTGGACTTTAGATTGGGAGAGTTGGGTCTTGTTGTTGAAGGCCTCACATGTATAGGTCCCATTGTCGGCAGAAGACAAACGAAAGAGCTGATAGATCCCCCCTGAACGTGTAGAGTTCTTGAAGGACCATGTATAGTTGGCGGGTGGGTTGGAGTCAGCTTGACAGGACAGGGTGAGGTTGGAGCCTTCTGCATAAAACTGCCCATTGGGGCTGATGACTGGAGCATCAGGCCCATCTGGAGCAAATATAGGAGAGTTACAGAAGGTTGAAGGAGGCCAGGGAAGTGGGGGAAGGAGATTTTCCAAGAAGCCACATTTGATCAAAAACCTATGAGATGGAACGACACATGCCTGTGTCGTTGGCGCGGGGGCCACAGTGTTGTTCTCTGCATTCCTGGGATAACATAACAGGGGGCCTCCAACCCTGGTAACTTTACGACTCAAGGACTTCAACTCCCAGAATTCCTCAGCCACATAACACAACCGGCTGAGGAATTCTGGGAGTTGAAGTCCACAAGTCATAAAGTTGCCAGGGCTGGTGACCCCTGTTATATAGGAAGAAGCTGCCCTCCAATACTGAGTTGGTCCTTCATCTCCGGGAGCTATTTAGTTCGGCAGCCCTAAATACAACGTACGAACACTGCTGGGACCTGAATTTCCATTTATGATTTGTTAAGTGAGTCACATCCGCTTTTACCATTTTTTTTTTTGTCACCACGGTGGTTGAGGAAATCACTGCATGCGTTAAATGAATCGGGCAGCCGTTAAGCGAAACCAGCTTTCCCATTGACTTTGTTTTTTGAAAGCCAGCTCGGATGATCGTGTGACGATAATCTCGTTCCAGGATGCTACCGTCACTGTTAATACATGCCCATTGCCAAGCACCTGAATTCTGATCACCTGACTGCACCGGTTGTACGTGCAAGGACCAGTCACAAGTCTTTCCCCCCCAGTGCTGTTGCAGCTTAGCATCGTCGCTAAACAAATGGCCGTAAGTCAAGGACTACCTGGATACCTTTCCAGTAGCCTTGGAGGTGGTCTAATATATCCATTTATCTCAGTTTCGCGCCTCCCAAGGCTTTAGAACCCCAAATTCTTTTCCAAGAAAAGGAGAGAAGGTAGAAAAGAAATCTGTTTTGGCTTTTTATAATTCCTCTTTGTGGCTGTCTAATAATTTATGCAATTTAATGTTCTCAGAGAGAGAAGCAAAACAGAGAAGCTAACGTGGGCACTAAGCTGGCTAGCCAGCTAGAAGGGTATGTGTGTGTGTGTCCAATTCTTGTTTTACGTCAGGCTCGTTTCATCAGCCTGATGTTACTTTCTCAAGTTACAGGTGGCTTGTAAGACAACCCCCTCAACCCCCCCCCCCGAAAGCCTTAAACTGCATTTCGAGAATAATAAGCCCAGGTGGGGCATTGAAGAAACTGGGAAACGAAACTACCCTTTAAATATGCAGAAGAAGTAATTACTACGTCTTCTGGTTCTTTGAGTGGGGTCTGTAAGCAGCAGTTTGGAGAAGGGACTGGTGTAAAAACAAGGAGAAATGGTTCTCCCACTGCCCCTCCCCCTCAAAAAAAAATAACATTTGGGCAAGGTGGCTATCTGTTTCACGTAGCAGGGAGGAGTAATGTGCAGGGAGTTGCAAAAGGTGCACGGAACGGCTCACAGCATTGCAAAGTGTGGCTTGCTTACACCAAGGATTTATATTTCGTCAGTTGGCATCTCTACTTCAAGGAAAATGCAAAAAATAATAAAAATAAAAATAAAAAATCTCCTTTGAAGAGAGTTTGTGTCGTGGGGTAGAGGAATAATTGATGGAACGTGTTATTCTCTACGGCTGTAAAGAGATGGCCGGGAAGGCGGGGTCAAATGCATCATCAGTTTGGAATCATTACGTTCCCACAAATTATTTGCCTCACCGATCTGTAGATCAGATTCTTGTGCTTTGAACTCAACTCCTGTTCCTAGTTACATGTCCTGAGAACTGTCACCTCGACACAGAGGCTCACCGGGAGTTGTTATTTCCACTCTTGCACTAAATATCCTGCTCGTTCTGGTTTGTTTCACCACCAAACGTTATCATGGGATCAATCTGATTTTATTTCCTTGACCACAGGACTACCTGTATTAACTTTAACCCTTTTGAGCTATTTTAGAATAACTATATTTCTGCGCCCCCTCCCACCTCTTATTTTAAGTAGCTGTTTTATTTGCTGATCTATAATGGGGGGGGGAAGCTTTTAATTGATTAATTCTGATCGATTGACTGACCGACCAGCCAATCTCTACTTAAGGATTTTAAGAGTTTTTGTCCAGGCTGCT
This sequence comes from Myanophis thanlyinensis, assembly GCA_017656035.1. NCBI lineage: Eukaryota > Metazoa > Chordata > Lepidosauria > Squamata > Homalopsidae > Myanophis > Myanophis thanlyinensis. The sequence goes on along the minus strand of JAEANM010025232.1, from coordinate 214 downwards.
GGAGAGATTCCAACTGCCCAAAACAGACGGTGAGTTTCATACTATGCCGATGATTGGATTGTCGCCGTTTCACCCAGATCCTTGAGGTTCAAGGGACACAGTTGTCCTAGTGATTTTTTTGAGCTTCCATTCAACCTGGTTTTAAACCAAATTTTAATTTTAATTTTATATTTAAACTATTGATTTATCTTAAATTTAAATTGTTTAATATTAT
>JAEANM010025231.1:0-10982 GCA_017656035.1 Myanophis thanlyinensis | reverse complement strand
AGGAAGAATGTTGTGAGGAATTCAGACAGAAGTTGAGACAGACTTTGGGTGGTCAGGAAGAACTCCCAGATGACTGGAAACTATAGCAGAAGTGATCAGGGAGACAGGTAGGAAGGTGCTAGTGCTAGGTGCATCATCTGGAAGGAGGAAAGAAGATAAGCAAACATGGTGGTGGAAGGAAAAAGTACAGGACAACATCCAGAGGAAGAGGCTAGCTAAAAAGAAGTGGGACATAGAAAGGACTGAAGACAGTAGTCAGCATTACAAAAAATTGCAGCGTAGAGTGAAGAGGGAGGTATCAATTGCCAAACAGAAAGCATATGATGTAAGCCAGGTTAGACACCAGGGAAGGTGAGAAGGACTTGTACAGATTAGCAAGACAGAGAGATAGAGATGGGAAGGATATGCAACAGATAAGGGTGATTAAAGATAGAGATGGAAAGGTGCTGACAAGTGAGGAGAGTGTGCAGAGAAGGTGGAAGGAGTTTTGAGGAACTGATGAATGAGGAAAATAAGAGGGGAAAAAGAGAGGAAGATGGGAATATTGTAGAGCAAGAAGTAGCAAAGATTAGAAATGATGATGTGATGAAAGCTCTGAGGAGAATGAAGAGTGGAAAGGCTGTTGGTCCAGATGACATACCTGTGGAAGTGTGGAAGTGTCTAGGAGAGACAGCAGTGGAGTTTCTATCTAGTTTGTTCAACAGGATTTTAGAGAGGGAGAAGATGCCTGAGGAATGGAGAAGTATTCTAGTGCTGATCTTTAAGAACAATGGTGATATGCAGAGTTGTAGCAACTACACAGGTTTAAAGTTGATGAGCCACACAATGAAACTATGGGAAAGAGTAGTGGAAGCTAGACTAAGAAAGGAAGTGGATATCTGTGAGCAGCAGTATGGCTTCATGCCCAGAAAGAGCACTACTGGTACAATTTTTGCCCTGAGAATGTTAATGGAGAAGTATAGAGATGGTCAGAAGGAGCTGCATTGCATCTTTGTGGATTTAGAGAAAATGTATGACAGAATGCTGAAAGGAGCTATGGCACTGTATGAGGATGTCAGGAAGGACAGCGAAGTATGTCAGAGTAGTCTAGGATATGTATGAGAGGAGTATGACAGTAGTGAGATGTGCTGTAGTTCAGACAGAGGAGTTCAAGGTGGAGGTGGGGATACATCAAAGATTGGCTTTGAGTCCCTTCTTGTTTTCTATGGTGATGAACAGGTTGACAGATGAGGTGAGACAGGAATTCCCATGGACAATGATGTTTGCAGATGACATTGTGATCTATAGTGAGAGCAGAGAGCAGGTGAAGGAACACCTGGAAAGGTGGAAGTATGCTCTGGAAAGAACAGGAATGAAAGTCAGTCATAGTAAGACAGAATATATGTGTGTGAATGAGAGGGAGGGAAGTGGAACAGTGAGGTTATAAGGGGCTGAAGTCAAGAAGATGCAGGAGTTTAAGTATTTGGGGTCAACAGTCCAATGCGATGGGGAGTGTGGAAAAGAGATGAAGAGGCGAGTGCAGGCAGGTTGGAATGGGTGGAGAAAGGTGTCAGGAGTCTTGTGTGACAGAAGAGTGTCAGCAAGAATCAAAGGAAAGGTGTACAAGACAGTAGTGAGACCAGCTATGCTGTGTGGGTTAGAGACTGTAGCAGTGAGGAAAAGACAAGAGGCAGAGATGGAGGTAGCAGAGATGAGGATGTTGAGGTTCTCTTTAGGAGTGACCAGGATGGACAGGATTAAGAATGAGCACATCAGATGGACAGCTCAGGTCAGCTGTTTGGGGGACAAGGTCAGAGAGGCCAGATTGAGATAGTTTGGACATGTGAAGAGGAAGGAGAGTGGTTATATTGGTAGAAGGATGTTGGAGATGGAACTGCCAAGAGGTCAAGAGGAAGGCCAAAGAGGAGATATATGGATGTACCGAAGGAGGACATTAAGTTAATTAGGGTGAGAGTGAGGATGCTGAGGATAGCATTAGGTGGAAAAAGATGATTCACTGTGGTGACGCCTAATGGATACAGCCGAAAGAAGAAGAAGCTTAACACTGATCTTTGATCTAACATAGTATTATCTACTATTAAGATAGTTTTAAAAATATATTAGTTTTTTCCCTCAATACTTTGAAGTTGGGTATGATAGATAATGAAAGTGAAGCATCCTGCATTCAAGATAATCTCACTTTGTACCAAAACACAATGTATAATTTAATGAGTGTTATGGGGAATTTCTGTACATGTGAACACTGAATGCATGCTAAAATTACATCCATATTAAACAAAACTAATCTTTAGGAGCACCTGTTTTTTTAAAAAAAACCTTTATGCTTTTTATACAGCGTCTTATATATTCCAATTTGATACAATTATTAATGTATTTCTATATTAAATCTCATGAAACCCTTGCATTATAGGTAATAATTTTGCACTTGTCTTACCCTTTTGTGTTTGTAATAATACAGGGATCCGTCATGCTTTAATACAAACCATCTCTTTCTCCACCCCTTCAGGATTCCAGAGTGGGTTCGTTTGTGGAGGTATCCTCGACATGTTGGACGAGGGATGTTGGGGCAACGACTGATATCAGAACCCACCAATAAGTTCAAGGTATCTGGACCTGAAATATTTGAGTGTATAATAGCACATTAAAAAACAGAATCTTCTATTGCATATAATGGACATAATTAAAACAGAGCATGTATACTAAAGCTTTGCTCTAAAGCTCTAAAGTTAATGTTGAGAAAATATCTTGTCAAAACAGACTTATTGAATTCTATTCCTATAAAAGCTACAATTGCTTTCAAAAATCTTATATTTAGTAAAAATGGTGACCATCAACTTACTGATGCTGGTTTATTATGTACAGCAAGACACTATTCACTGAAAATGTATTGAGAACTACACAATATGAAACAAACTTAGCTAGTAATACGGATAGCATTTTCTATAATAAGGCACCAGAATGTTACTAGAAAACGTCATATTTCTCTGTTCTTGTCCTTCAACTTTTTTATTGCCATTGCTGCATTATTTATATTAACGTTTCCTATAGATCCAACCTAAATATAGCATCTCAAAACGTCTCTCTGGCTTGCAATCATTCTGCAGGGTTCTTTCCCGATGATGACTGCAACCTTGAACTTGGGGTAATAAAAATTATGGCAGGGTGATATCCTCCTCCTTTTGGTTTATGCTATCTGCTATATTCTCTAAATGCTTTATTTGACTTGGTATCTCTAATCAATTTATTTAGAAGGTCAGAAAAGAGAAAATGCATTGGCATGAATATGAATGGCATGTTTAATTAAAGACTGGATTTAGTTAGGAAAAGATGTTTGGTTGGTAATGGAGCTAATAACTATTATTGCAAACAGAAATATTTGCTTTTATAGTCATTTATTTATATGGAACATTGTTTTGCTGGGCTTGTCCAACAGCATCTGATAGAAAGTATAAGTAAAACATATTTTAATAGCAAGTCAAGCATTTAACAAAATGAGTAACCATGACTAAAGTCCCTTTCCTCAAATATTGAAGAAGCTTCATCTCTATAGGGCTGTTTTGAGAGGTTTTTCATGTCATCTCCTAGAAGTTCCTGTACAATTCCTGCATTGTGTCAGCATTCTTAGTAGAAGAATGATCTATATAAATACAGGTGTGTGCTGACAACCTCTGAAAAATCTTCAAACTCATCAGGCTGAGCCTTCCAGAAGATCCATCTATTGGATGTGTAAGCAAGCTGCTTCAGTGTTTCATAAATTTTACAAACCTACCTCGCTCAAATATTTTACATATTGTAATAGATATTTTTAATGCAAGAGATTTTAAAAAAATGACAATTGCTGATGGTTGAATATTTCTAAGACTTGTTCTAAGAGTCTTTAAATATACTTTGAGTGCCTGTGACTGTCTGTGGAAATTATTCTTTTAAACACAATCGTGCCATGTCTGCAATACTGTACATATGGTGTATGGGATTTGACCAAAATAGCATTGTGCTGTCAAAATTCACACACAGAACTTCCAATCAAATGTGCTTTTGTCATTCCAATAAGAGGAGCAGGCACCTGAAGTCATTCTTGACAGAATCTCAGACTTCTTATTTAAAATGATTTCTGAATAGCAACACCCAAGAATAGTTCGACTTAAATATACATCCTAAAAGAAATCACATATTAATATGAATGTTATGTGCTTCTTCTGGTGGAAAAGAGCTTATCATTTAGATTCAGGGAACAAGAGCAGAGAATCCTCAAACTTCCTCTTAATAATTAGAAAAGGAATTCTAGTGTTTCTAAAGAAGAGTGTGAATTCCATCTCCACCATTAAAAATTTGGTATATACTAAAATAAATTTGTCAGTATCTTGAGAAATAACTTGTATTTGTTAAACATTTTTATCTCTGTCAAAGCAGTGTTATTGAAAAGTTAAAATCCCTTGGGTATAATTAGTCCTCACCCAGGAGTAATTTGAATTTAAATATATATGTCCTAAAATAAATTTCATATTAATATGAATGTTATTGTGCTGCTGCTGGTGGCAAAAAATCTTTTTTTCTTACTATCAGAAAAACGTTTCTTTGTTGGCTGAAGAGCTAAGAGCTAATGCATTAATTCAGCCAATGATGAAATTTCTCCAGAGAAAATACCAGACATAAATAGTAGATCGATGTCTTGGACACTCTTCTTAAGTCTCATCTATCAGAATCCTAAATGTGCACTTTCTGTCTTGACATTTGGCCTACAGAATCACCTAAATCTATAGGTGATTCTGTAGGAAGGTATGTTTCAAAGCAATCACTGGCATATACAGAAAAATAATTTGTTAAAAAAATCTAATTCATGTTTTACTACCGTTACTATCATTACTACCATATTACCACATCCGTTACAGCATCATGGGTCTAAGCCTGTCCTAATTATCAAAGTCAGTTTTTTCAATGCACCAGAATGGTATATTATTCAAAAATAACTTTGTCTTCTCAAGTGGTTTACAGATATGAGACATATTTATGGCAATTTCAACTTTCCTGACAACAGAAATGGCAACTGATGTTTTCTAAAGTCCCTTTGGTATGTTCCTTGCCTATTGCAATGTTGGGGAGGGAAAAAACTTCAAAAAAAGGAAAAATTAATGAACTGCAGAATAAAGTTACTTGTGTTTAAATTATTAAGGCAGTGGCATGTCAAAATTATATATTCTTACTAGGGCTATTTCAGCTTTGGGGATTTGACTCAGACTCAAACTGAAAAATCAAATTGATTTTTCCTCAAATTTGAAAATAACTATAGGTAATCGAGGCACGACAGTCCATTCAATGAAAGTTTGAAGTTTCAACACAAATGCTAAATACTAATACGTTTCAAAGTTACAAATTTTGCAGTCCCCAGCTGCAAAGATGCTGCAGCACACCCACCCCTCTGTTTTCCTCCCATCTCGCTCAGCCAGGTCCTTGGAGGCTCCCTAGAACACATATATGAGCTCTATGCATTCTTTTGCTTCCCATGCAATCCTTTTTTCTCCAGCCAGCATTTCTTCTTACCTCTGCCGGTGCTAGTTTTACACCAGTGGCACTAAGAAGAAATTGTAGTGGTTTACTCTGGCTAGGGAAGAAAGGATTTCCATGGAAACAAAAGAGATTGGATGTCTTCTTTGCTCTAACAGTATAAAGCTAGTGCCGGCAAAGCTAAGAAGTCATAGTAGTTTATGTGGGCTGGAGACCAAAAGACTGCCATGGAAGCAAAAGAGATTGGATTTCTTCTTTGCTCTTAACATTGCTGGCTTTTCACTATTCTTGGGCTGTGGAGTAAAGAAGAAATCCAATCTCTTTTGTTTCCATGGCAAGCCTTTCTTCCCCAGCCAGGGTAAATCACTATGAAATCTTCTTAGCACTGCCAGTGTAAAACTAGCACCAGCTAGTTGTGAGGATGCACAATTTTGGATTAAGAGAAGACTGCATCTCTCCCCATGTAGTTCATGCTCCTTTCCTCACCATCTTTTATTATAATAATTACTATTGTTATTTATTGTTTATCATTTTAATGTTTACCAATTTTTAATATTTGCAAGACACCCAGAGATGCCTGTGGATGAGATGGGCAGCACATAAATCTAATAAATAATTAAAATACTGTACTACTATATCTCTCCTAGCTACAAGCCTAAGAAAGCTGAGGCCTAGTTATCCAATTGCTTGTGTCATTAATTAAATTCTCAATCGAACAGAGCAACCTGGCTTTATCTATGGATAGTTCTTATTGTCATGTTATCCTAAAATGGTGAGAACTCTGCAAATAAACTCCTAGGCACTATCTAAAACATTCTATTGCAATAATTTGACTGGCTATTTCTGGCTTTTGATTAAGAACTAATAGCGGAATACAGAATAACAGAGTTGGAAGGTACCTTGGAGGTCTTGTAGTCCAATTTCCTGTCCAAGCAGGAAACTTCTACCACTTTAGACAAAAGACTGTCTAATTTCTTTTTAAAAACCTCTGATGACAGAGCATCCATACCTACCAAGGACAAGCTGCTCCACTGATTGATTGTACTCATTGTCAGGAACTTCTCAGGAACAACCTAATTGTAGGTTGGATCTCTCCTTGACAAGTTTCCATCCATTATCTTAGTATACTGCTCCATGTTGTGAGAAAGAACCATGAGCAGTGGTGGTATTCAGCCTGGTCGCACTGGTTCTAGTGGACAAGCATTTGACCCCGCCCCCTGTCTTTCCTGTCCTATATTCCCTTCTTTATTTTCTTTGTATTTGCTTTGCTCAGCTGAATTGTGTGGAACAGCTGTTTTCCATGATTCCACAGCCTTCCTACTCCGGGTTTCCTCTGGTAAGTACAAAACTTGCATTTTAGAACTGTGTGCACACTGAACCAGTACTAAAACTACTGGCATCCCACCACTGACCATGTGTGACTAAAGAAAGCATATTTTGGTGAGCATAGAACTGATTCACAAATAAGGAATTTCTAGAAAGTAAGTGAATAGAGAATGTGGATAGGACAAAAATCTTAGAGAAGTGGTGAACCAAAAATGACCCAATGGGACCTTATCCACTATTGTACGGAAGAGAGTTTGAAGGTAGACAATTGAAACACTCATTACTGTAATTTCTTCATGGTATTTCATTGAAAATAAAAAGACTGAAGAAAATAATTTGTGTTAAACTGAAGGAAGCTACATATTATATATGATTAGTCATATCGCATATAAAAAAAAATCAGGGACTGAATATTTATTGTACTTTGATGTTGCAGAAAAGATGCCTGCCCAATATTTATTATTGATGCTGATATTTGTGGTTGAGTTAGATGCTTCTCATTTTTTTTTCTATTTTTACAAAGTGAGCAATTTTTTTAATTGTTGAGAAGATTATGCACCCAATTTGAGTAAGCACAGTCAGAGCTAAACCAGGTTTTTTTAAAATTGATTGTGATCTCTTCACTAGGTGTGTTAAAAATCCTGATAGTTGAGTAGCACAGTCTAAAAAGCGACTCATCATTTCACCCATTGATCTGACTTTTTATTTCAGCTTTATACTGTCAAAACAGCATTCATTAGAATATCTTTTAAACTTTAAAAAAATCCTCAGGATTGTGATCTCCTGAAATATGAGGTGAAAGTTTTAATGTTGGACAAGGATTTTTTTAAAAGATGTACGAAACTTGCAACTCGTGCTGCAGCTATTATTTCTGGTTAAATTTGCATAAACCTGATGTCTTTTATCATTGTGGGTGTCTACACCATTTACAAATCATCAGTTTAAAGTTCATACTGGGACTTTTGAGAAAACTTACCTTTTCTTACTAGGTTTGCTGCCTCTGAATGAGGCATGCTGGTAACATCTGTGCCATTGACAGCTATCACCATGTCTCCAATCTGAAGGCCCGCTTCTTCTGCTGTACTATCTGCCACAGAATGAAAAAAAAAATGCTCAGCATTTAGCAATATTTGGAAAAATACTGTATCAATACAAAGGAGACAGCCTCATTCCCATTACATCCCCCATTGCAATCCACTTCTCAAGAAGTTGGAAGAGTCATTCCTAAGATTTTTCCTTGTTTTGTTTGCATAGGCAATCCAAGTTGAACTTGTCTAGTATTGGGGTCATGCAGGCTGCTGTCTGTCGTTCTCTGCCTGGGGCTGATTAAAATCAAAAGATTTATATTCCTACCCTCTCTTTTATTAGGTCAGACTCACAGACAATCTAACCTGAACAGAATGCACTTGCTTTTTAAGTGCATGAGATCATTACACAATGACATCATGGATTATCTGAAAAGGCTAGAATATGAACAATGAACTTCAGGCTGCATAATACAATCCTTTCATGCTATGACACAAAAAGAATTATTGCAAAAGCAATGGTAGAAGAAAACGAACAGTAGAGAAGGGATTATTTTTTTCTAGGCGTACTTCTTTAATTTCCTAATATTACTAGGTTATCACTCTTTACCATATTCCAACTTTCAACCCATGGCAAAGTACAGAGTAAAGCTGTATTTACAGAAATTCTTCTGGATCTCAGACATACTTAGAAGACAAAGGAAAAATGTTCTGACAATGAGAGCAATCATCCAATGGAACAGCTTTCTTTCAGAAGTTGTGGGAGTTTCATCACTGGAGGTTTTCAAGAAGAGACTGTCAGAAATGATGTAGGATCTCCTGCTTGGGTGGAGGTTGAACTAGATGACTTGCAATGTCCCTTCCAACTCTGTTAATCTGTGGCAGGTTGCTTGGTTAGGAAATGTGCCCATTGCCCAAAATACCAGGTAAACTGAAAAAAGCATCTGGTGATTCTGCTTTTTTTTTTTTAACTTGATGTGAAATCAAATAAAAAATGGTGAGGATAGGAAAGTGAAGCTCTGTCTGAAGGCTTTTATGATTTCCTTTCATGGTTAGGTGGAAGAAGCTAGAGAGTTCATTAGAGAACAAATATAGTTAGTCCTCAACTTACAACCATTCATTCAAAATTACAATGGCACTGAAAGAAGTGACACGGCCCTTTTTCACATGACTGTTGCAGCATTCCCACAATTATGTGATCAAAATGGCATCTGCTAGGTACTTATGATGGATGCAGTTTCTCAGGGACACGTGATTGCCTTTTGCGACTTTCTGACCAGCAAAGTCAATGGAAAAGCCAGATTCACTTAATAACCATGAGTAAATAACTTAGCAACTGCACTTAACAACAGGGGCAAGAAAGGTCATAAAATGGGGCAAAGGTAACTTAACACTTGTCTTGTTTAGCAATGGAAATTTTGGGCTCACTTTGGGCTCAAGTATAGTCATATGTTGAGGACTACCTGTAGTTGTAGGATAAGAAGATTGCATTTCTGAGGCCAGAGGGATCTGACAGTTCTGTGGAAGTGCTCAGATATTTCTTCAGGAGCTCAAGGAAGCTTATATAGCTTTTCCTTCTCTAAGTACTCCCTATAATAAATTGGATTAAGACTGTAATACAATTGTTGTCCTACAGTAACAGTCTGTTAGGAAAGCTGGGCTAAGAGTGATTGACACAAAATCACCAAGTGAGCTTCAGTGACTGAGAATATAATTGAATGTAGGCTCCCCTAGTCTTAATCTAACACTTTAACCATTTTGCATTTCCACAGAGTTAAACAAACATTAGAAGAACTGAGCGCTTGATAATAATTGTTATGGATACACTGGTTGGTGGGATTCAAAGCATATAAAAGCATATGTCTGATCCAGAAGTACTAAATTATCCTCTAGATTATTATCAGTATCTTAAATATATATGTACATTATGTCTGATGTAACCTGCTTTTATGTAAAGACATGCTAGGGACAGAAGGAAATGTAAAAAGTGTATTTAGTTCAGGTCTATCAAATCACTATGAATTGACTTATTCCTCACTGTTTCTCAGAATAATGTTCTTCCTCTTTATCTCTTGGTAGCATACACATACAATTATATATCATAATGTATTCTGAAGTATTTTCTTCCAGAAAACACAAACACAGAAGTTCTTAATTAAGGTTAAGTAACCTAAAAGTTCTGGTATCCCATGCCTTAGAAAGTGCATCTGAACAGTATAAAGCTCTTTTCTGAAGGAATAGAAGGGAAAAAAAATCTGAAGTTAGCAGAGTAATGACAGGCGCAGGAGTTCTGGGAGCTTATGCTCTTTTCATAAAAGCTCCTCAAATAATATATCTTGCATTATGTCAGATTATGGTTCATCAAATAATATATCTTGCATTTGACTTATACATCCATAAATTTGACATTACATTTCCAAAGCCATTACATTTCAATATTTTTAAAGGGCTTTTTTTTTTTTTTGGTAACTTTTTTTTGGTAACTAGCTCCATTTACTGAAGTTTGGAGAAAAGAAGCCATTTTGATGGGAACTGGCTCATGGTTTATTCATTTCTGCCATTTGGAAAGTTTTAAAAATGCCAAAAAGGAATTTCAAAGAAAGTATGTTATACTTCTGAACTTCTCTGGGTTTTACTTGTGATTGTCTTGAAACTGATTCTCAACTCATAAAACTCTTATAGTCCACAGAAAATTCTTCATACATCAGATTTCAGATGGATAATGAAGTAAATAAATACCATAGTGCAATCAGGTACTGGACCTCACCCAGTTTCCATCAAAGATATAGTATCCTACAGAATTGTAGGTATAATGCTAAAACAAGAATAAGATACTTGGTTTACAACTTATGCAGAACCAGTCTGAAACATCTGAGAAGTAGATTGCTTATCTATGCTGTAAAGCAGGGGTGTCAAACTCTCATTGTCACATTGTCATCACGTGACATATTGTGACCTTTTTTCCTCTTCACTAAAATGAGGGTGGGAGTGGCCAGTGCATGATGCATCTGGACCATGGGCCGTGAATTTGACACCCCTGTTGTAAAACATGAGTTTATTTATTTATTTATTTATTAATCATATTTATATACCGCCCCATCTCCGCAAGGACTCGGGGCGGTTTACAGC
>JAEANM010025230.1:0-10983 GCA_017656035.1 Myanophis thanlyinensis | reverse complement strand
GTCTCTACTTACAAAATTTTCAAGTTACAAAACGGCTTCCGGAACAAATTAATTTCGTAAGTAGAGGTACCACTGTAGTCTTTTACACACAAAAAAACCATATAATATAGTCTTTGACTTATGACCATAATTGAGCCCAAACTTTCCATTGTTAAGGGAATTAAGTGAGTTTTGTTCCATTTTACAACCTTTTCTTGCCAATGATGTTAAGCAAATCACTACATTTGTTAAGTGAATCACGTGGTTTTTAATGAATCTGGCTTCCCCCACTGACTTTGCTTGTTGGAAACTGACTGGGAATGTTACAAATGGTGAAATCACATGGACACGGGGACAGTACAACTGTCATAAATACATGTTAATTGCCAAGCACCCCAATTTTGATCATATGATCATGGGAATTCTGCAACGATCGCAGTGTGAAAAGTGGTCATAAGTCCTTTTTCTCAGTGTCATTGTAACTTCAAACAATCGCTAAATAAATAGTTGTAAGTTGAGGACCACCTGTTTACAGTATATATCAGGAGTGTCAAACTGGTGGCCTGCAGGATGGATGCATCACGCGCAGGCCACACCTACACCAGCTCCACAAAGGGGAAAAACATCGCGCAACGTCATATGACAGCTATGTGACACCGCGAGTTTGACACCTGTGGTATATAGTTAGCTGGAGAATTACCTCAGAATATTTACTGATGTATTTGCAGAAGCTGGTTTTGCGAGACTTACACATCCCGGTAGGAAAGGGTCTTGTTAGTCAGGATGCTCCCGTGATCATGAAAACTGAAAACTTTATCCTCCAGCAAATTCGATTAGCCTTTTGGATGTCCTGAATGTGTCTATCTCCCAGTGCAACAGACCAACGTATTTATTCCTGTGAGGATAAACTAAAATGATTTCTTGTTGAAATGAAACATTCAATTGAATGCCAAACTGCAGAACATTTCAGATGTCCTTGACTCCAGTGAGCTGTTTATTAGTACACCAGTCTCGCATTGGGCTTGAGGGCTGACATCCAAGAGAGAAACTACATACATGGTGTTCCCATTTTTCTCCTCCCAACGTGATCGGGACTGGAAATATTTATGATGTGCTCTATAATAACCCAGGCAGGCTTTAAAATCCCAATAAGCATCTGGCAGCCTGCCGTACTAATTCTCTGAGGAGAATGTGCTGGCCGGGATTTAATGACATTTTAATGCAAACCCTGCAAATAGGAGATTTCCTTCTTGGTTTGGTTCCTCCTTTACTCTTCATTCTATTTATTCTGGAATAATCTCTAGCAGGAACAGAGTTTTTTTTTTTTAAACTGGGGCGAAGAAGATGCTGAAGTATTCAGGATCCCAATGTATCACTGACTCATAAATCACACTTCTTTTTTGCCAGATTTCTTACACTGTGGCAAGCCCACATACATAAGAGTGAAAAAGGGGAATTGTGTACAAAGAGCATACAAGCACAACAACACCGACTTAACACTTGGAATATCCTAATTACTAAAGTGATGGTTTCCACAACCTTAAGGATCACCTTATTGGTTACACGTCACCTTCACCCAAAATGTCCCTGCCTGAAAAAGAATTCAAATGCTCCTTTTCCTACTAGATTCTGCCATCCTTTGTATCTAAAATCTTGCTGCACCATTCAGATAACAATTCTAACATTTCTCATGTTGCTGTCTGAAGCTGGTCACTCATCCTTGCTTGGTACTACTATATTGCTTGCCTTAGAAATCCCGCTGAAAATTCCTGTACTCAAATTTTCTAAATGTAGACCCTGAAGCTTGAAGCCTAAGTTCTTAAAATGAAGCAGGCAGACATCAGGTTTGGAAAACCTCTTTTCTTTTCTTTTTCAGAGGACATTCATACTCTGAGTCCAAGTGCAAACTTAGTGTTCAATGCTTGCAAATCTAAATTATTAAGAGCTTGCTCAGCCCAAAATTTGTGATCAATCCCAGAACCAAGTCCACAATCTTTTCTTTTTCAAAAAGAAATTCCTGGTTCTCTGGTATCATCGCCTCTACCTGAGACATTCTGTTTTGGCAACCAAATTTATGATCAGTGGCAGGGACAGCTATTCGTTTATTAGTTATTACTATTGTAGGACCAATACACTCATCCGAAATTTTACCCATCTACTGTAAATCACTCAAAGCTTTATCCACCCTACATCCCACTTTTATTAAACCCATTCATCCTTGTGTTCACAATATATTCCATCTGTAGTCTCAGGAACTCAAGTCTCAGAAACTCAAGAAGACATCTTCTAGAGTAAGCAACTTTGGAGTCAGAAAACTGGTGATCTGGAAATATTTTTAAAAAAGAACTCCTTTATCTGCATTCCAATTGTAAAGGTTTTTGCAATCAATAAATATGACAGAAGCCCGCAGAACAGATTGTATAACAAGTATGGTCTCGGACCCATTTCTATTTATCTCTGAAGAGGAAAAAGTCATCCAGATTTTCATAAATGGATGGCAGAAATTAACGAATACACACATCTGTAGAAGAGAGCTGATCTCTAAGATATTGAAAAGGACAACCCATTCGTTGTCTTGGATGCCAAGGTAAAAATATGTACAAGAGTGTGGAAGGGGGTGGGAATTGAAAGAATGACTAGCTCCAAGTGTAAGAACCACTAGCCACTACAAACAACTAAGCTATATACTATGAAGAAACTTGTTGTCCGAGTTTGCATCCTTAAACAGTTCAAACAAGCACCTTCCATACCTAAAACAAAGATTGTGGAAGTCTTGGAAGAATCTTAAGGTTTAGAGAAAGAGAAGAACAAGAAAAAAAAATTGCATAAACCCAGTCGGAAATGGAACATTACCAGCGGTCACAGAATTTATTTATATCTCACCTTTATTATTTCATAAATAACTCAGGGCGGCAAACATACACAATACTCCTTTGTCTTCCTATTTTCCCAGCAAACAACCCTGTGAGGTAGGTAGGTCTGAAAGAGTATAACTGGGCCAAAGTTACCCAGCTGGCTTTCCTGCCTAAGAGAGGACTACAACTCACGGGTCTCCCAGTTTCTATGCTTGGAGCCTTAACCACAAGAGCTCTCACCCCAGTCTCTTTCTTCCCTCCCGCAATCTAATTTGGGAATACCAACACTAGCCTCCCTTATGTAAAGTTATTTTTAAAGGCAGGAAGAAAGTATAGAAAGCACCAGGAGCACCCCATGCCTGTGAATTAAGCCCTTTAAGTCTCACCAAAAGGAGAGGGAGAGGAAGAGGAAGAGGAAGAGGAAGAAGACCCCTCAGAATTAGATACCCAACAGGAGCACTTTCAGGGGGAGGAAAACCACTCAAACCGAAACGAGGTGCCAACCTTTTCTCTGGATTGGCGCCTCTTCCACTGGAAAAGGACTGAGGGAGACAAGGCTGCTGTTATTCCAAAGGCGATGCCAGCAGAGCACCCGGACCTTGGGATGAAACCACCTTCAAGTTAAGTGGACCGAGGACTCTACATACATGCATACATACACACATATACACACACACACAGCTGAGAAAGGTAATATTTGTTAGCCACGGGCGCGCTCCCCGCGCGGCTACAAGAGCGCATCGCCACTCGGTGCGCTCACTTCCTTCCATCCATCCATCCATGGTCGGTCAAGTGCAGGCAGTCGTGAGCCAAACGAGAACCCGGGCAGGGGGAGTTCAAACCCGCCCGGAGTGGGGTGGGGTGGGGTGGGGGTGGGCGTAAAAGAAGGTGTGGGGAGAGACGGGGGTGGGGGGTAGAGAAAAATAACGCACCTCCCCTTCCAACCACGCGGAGGGGTTTCTCCGCGGCTTTGAAAGGAGGCGGCGTACTGCGGGGCACAAGCGCGCTAGAGATCGGGGCTCAGCTGTGGGCGACTCCGAGTCACGACTCGCCGTGACCAAGGGCTGAAAGTCCTCGGAGGTGACGCCGGCAGCAGGCTACGGGAAAGGTGTCCCCCCCCCACCCCCGTAGGCAAAGCCCGGAATGGTGGCCATCTTCCAGAACGCGCGACCCGCGTTCTCACGTTTCGTTTGTCCCCACTGCGAGACACGGGGGGGGGGGGCGGGGGGGGGCAAACGGCTCCAATTCAGGAAAAGGGGAGCGGGGTGGGGGGAGAGAGAAGAAATCAACCGCCCGGGGAGAAAACAAAACCCCGAGGGAAGGCAGAAGGGGAACGAGGGAGGAGAGACACGAGGGGCACCTGGAGAAACACACCCACCCACCCACCCAAAAAAACCCAGCCCACACCTTTCCCTTTCCCTTTAACGGATTGCAGATCCAGCTTTTCTCCTGAAGGGAATCCCGCCTGGGGTCTCCGTGGGGTGTTTTTTTTTTCTTCCCTTTTTTTTGCTCCCAAGTCAACCCGCCAAGGTTTTCGGCTTCTGGGGCTGCACAACCACCAGCGGTGTCTTATTATTATATCTTATTATATATTATATCTTTTTATATCTTATTACGCATGGTGGGCCTGATGGGCATTTATTTGCCCGTGGGCCCTTACGAGCACAGGGCCCAATAAAACAAAACAAACCTGTGTTGCATTTTATCGACTATTTACATTTTTCTTCTTGTTGAGTAGGGACCCCCACTCACTCACTCACTCACCCACCCACCCACCCACCCAAGCATGCTGCTTTTGCCCGGTGGTCCATAATGCTGGGAAGACGGTCCTGTGTGCGCACAACCACCAGCGTGGGGAAAAAGGTTGCGAGGAATCCTGGCCCGACTTCCGAGGAAACGAGCAACGGGAGGGTCACCCACCTGCCAGGATCCGGGCAAGGCAGGGAAACCGAGGAACGGGGGAAAGAACGCGGAGACGTCGGAGCTCTCTCACCTTTTTGCCTTCCGGAGCTGCAGAGGCGGCGGATCGCCGATTCCCCCCGGTCAGAGAGGAAGATCGTCCCTGGCCGATGTGATCCTGTTGCGGGGACATCGCTTCCATTAGATTCCCCCTTTGACCGCCGCGCTTGCTCTCAAACAGCCCGAAGCAAGCAAGCCTGAGGTCATCTCAGGCTGGTCCTCGATCCCTTGGGCCAAAAAAAGGATCCTTCTCCGGGAGGGGAGAAGAGCGGCACTCATGGAGAATGAAAAGGCAGCAGCGCCAGGGGAAAAGCGCGCAAAAGGCGCCACTGCCGGCGCCAGCAGTGGATTGCGCGCAAGGAGAGGCAAAGCGAGTGCGGCAAGAGACAGCGGCGCGGCTGGCCCCGCCCACCTCCAGGCCAACACTTGGCCGAGTTTGGCGGCGAGGCTCCACCCAGAAATGGAAGCTGAAGCACAAGCCCCGCCCCTTCTGCTGCGGACGGGAATCAAAGGCCAGCCAGCATGCTTCGCGGCCCCGCCTCTTATTTTAATCACACCCTTAGCCCCGCCCACAAACGAGACTGCAGAATTGGAGGTGGGGGTGGGTGGGCGCGGTCGTCCGTTTTCGGTTTTGTGTTTCTGAGGGAAAGGAAAGCATGTTATTTTAATATTCCATGTTATATTGGTTATCCCTGATTATGGAGTCTTTGGACTGCGACCGAAAGAAGCCCTTTGCAATAAAAAAAAATTAACTGTTCCTTCGTTTGCTCTCAATATTACTAAACCAACCGCTCTTCCATAAGTCCCTTCGTCTACTAACGGTGCACGTTTTTTAAATTAATATATTCTTGGACCAAAGATCGAATTGTGATTAAGAAGGAACCCTCAATCTGGAATCGATCAAAACTGTAAAAACATTTTAAGTCAGACCCCATGAAATTGCTAAGGGCACAAGGAGAAGAGGGGGAAAAAAAAGCTCGCTGCAACGTTGGCAACTCTTGATTGTGAAACTGAAGTGGAGAAGGCAACCAGGAACAAGCCAGATCTTGTATCGGTTTCCTTAGAAGGCCGTGTAACTCAGGTCACTGGGTCTTCGCTCCAAACAAGTACAGTGTGCCTTGAAATGCAGGTTCTGCTCCACTCTGCATTTCAAGAAAAAAAAAAATGCTTTCAGGCAAAGCATTTATTAAATACTTTGCCACATCCATAGCCCTTATAATACAATACATATGATAGGTCTGGAGTTGTATTTCCAAGCAAAGCGTTTATAAATGTTACTCTGCCTCTGCTTGGCATCTTATGAGAGATGCAAAAAACAAACATCCGGTAACCTTCTGCAATTTTCTTTAAAAGAAAGGAGGAACACCTCAGCTACTTATAATTTTGAATTAACGCCCTGAGGCAGAATGGCTAGATTCATGTCCACAAGCTAAAATACAGCCACCTTACAGTATGGTTTAGTATAATGTGGAGAATTGACCACAGACATTACTTCGATGGTGCTAAGAAGTATTTGGCTAGAATGAGGGATGTCCTCGGGATGTGGCCAAAACAGTCAAAATGATGCCCACAACATTAAATTGAACTTCTGCCCATTTTGCAATGCATATAAAAGGTTGAAATTTCATTGAAAATCGTTGTGGCCTCCATCTTGATTATTTTAATTATACTGTCGTGGAAATTACCTGGACTTGACTACTTTATGAAATTGTTTCTCCTAAACAATTGAGCTGTGAACTTGATGGATTTACACAACATGCTAGACCGAAATGTGTTTAGCAGGTTTGTGATTCTGGAAGATGCCTGTACATACTTTGTACCTAAGGTAGGACTAGAACTTCAAAGTCTCCTGCTTACTAGCTTGATGCCTTAACCATTATGTCAAGCTGGCTCTTGTCTGTGGCATGTACATGTATGGTTTCTGTCTACTTTGAGATTTCTCAAAATATATAGCCTGAAATCATGCATCTCCCAAAAATGCAGTAAGTATTTAAGGTGAAATAAAGAAGTTGCCACAGGAAACAAAAGGAAATAAAATGGAAAAGTATATTGACAAGATTTATGTATAATGCCATATTTTCTGACAAAGTTTGTTATTCAAATCTAGCCATTGTGGTTTGCATATCATGGTTTGTTTGTGAGTCAGGTAAAATCCAGTTGTAGCTTATTTAATAAACCATGGTTAATTAAATTGTAATTATGAGACAATCTTTTCTTTAAAATCCAGATTCATACTATTAGAACAAATAAAGAGGCTTATGCTGATGCTGTATGAAGATTGTTGGCTGGATTGATACTGCATTCTGCAAAATTACAGAAATAAAGGGCATCTGTTAAGCTCTGCAAGACTTGTGACGCGAGGAGAGAGAAAATGCTTTTTTTTTAAATAAGAAACATCTGTAATGCTGTGTGGGAGACTAGGAAAAGAAGTAGAGCCAGAAATCTTAAATTTATATTCTTGTTTGTCTTATCTTTCTCGCATTCAAACTCATTGCTGATTTAAGGGAATATTAGATCTCATTTTAAAGCAATTTTAGCTGAGTTTTCAAGTTAAACATTCTCGTACTATGACAGCAAGCAGCTTGTGCATACCTTTGTACTCCTTACTATTACTCTTTTATGTGTATTTTATCCTATCTTTCCACTTGGAAGAAACTCAATTTTTTTCACATAATTTTTCTGAAATCAAAAAGAACACTCCCCTGCTGAACTTGTAATTCTAGGACAATAGGATAACCAAGTGATACCTATCTAATACCTTCTGCGTAATGTTTTTGTACATACAGTGTTTTCTACTGTGATAACCAAATTTATGCTGCTTATCAAGTTTTATATCCACCAAGTGGTTTCTCAAATGGGATTACATAATTTTAAAATGCAAGCATATTAAAATGACCTGATATTTTAAAAAAACCCAGGAGAGTCAAGATGGTATAGTTGATAAGGTGTTGAACTAGGAACAGGACTTGAAGCTCTAGTTACCATCAGCCCTGGAAACTCAGACTTTTTAATTAAATTAATTTTCTGTATAAATATAAATTCAATAAAAATATTGAAAAACTTGTACCCTAGGGGAAAAATAACCTCCAGTACCTGTCTGTCTACAATTTTTCTGCACAATTTACTTAAGTTTTAATGAAGTCATTTTCTGATAGCTGTACATGGAATTGCAGTTCCTTTCCTAGGAATATTTTGCTGATATTTTTCTAGCACTGACTGGCAAGTATTTTTTTCCTGTATTGATTGTTTTAATGGATTTACAAAAAAAAAAATTGTAGAGAGCACTCTAAGATTAAAAATAAAGAGGTATAAAACAACAGTTAAAAGACAATATTTCTAAAAAAGCGTAGAATCATTAAGAATAGGTCTTAGATTTGAGGGAAGTATTTCAACTAATTAAGATTTGATGTAAGGTGCCTTTACATAATCTTAAGAACTATAGAATTCTGAGGTTCAAGTTTTGTTTTCAATATCAATATAAAATGGGTTTTAGAATCCCTCCAATTCATCCTTCTCAACCTTGGCAACTTTAAGATGGATGGATGGATGGATGTCCAACTGCCAGAATTTTCCTACATGCTGGCTGGAGAATATTGGAATATGAAGTTGCCATGGTTATAAAAAAGGTTGGAAATAACCATTGTTAAATCCAAGTTGTTTCTTTGATGATTATGGTAAGGAAAGTTTCATGAACAAGTTGTTATAATTATAAACAACCAGAAGTCCATGAATAGTTTGAAAAATAAGCTTATTTTTGCTGGTCAACTGTAAAAAGGAGGGAATTATGACAAAGGTTGTCGATATTGCAAGACTCTGTGCTTGTTTATTTTGCCAGTATAGGGAGAAACAAAGCTCCTTCTCCAATACAAAATGAAAACCATACCTATATGGTTTCTATATTTACATTAAGAAAAAATCACTTGCAGTATCCCTTCTGCAAATTAGCCGTGGAAAAGCTATAGTCAAACTGTTGCTGACCCAAAGGAATTGAGTGAATCATTGACTGGTACATTACAGGTATCAGGTTGCTCTGATTGAGGATATTGAAACAAGGAAACTTATGATTGACTTCCATTCCAAGAAAAAAAAAACATTTGTCTCTTTATGGGTATAGAATTCAGAAGCCCTTGGCTTTGCAGAAAAGAAATTAAAACAAACATGAATGCTTCCCATTTTAACTATGATTTAATCAGTTAATCCCAGCCATATGAGTTTTCATAACAATTGAACCAGAAAATGAGCCATATGGAAGTGGTTCAAACAATGTATTAAACTAAAACTGAGATAGCTTATTACTGTAGTTTAAGGTGCCCTACAAACAAGGCCATTGATGGTCTTATTTAAAGTTAAATATTAGAATTAGTATCTTTATTACATACAGCCATTGATGAGCATGTTGTAAATTCTGGGGAAAAGATTCCAAGGCTCAAACACATAGGCATTTTTGAATGATCAATAGAAATAAATAGCATGGTTCAAACTACAAAACTTTACAAATAGTAGAATACAAATTGCCTAAATTACAAAACTAGTTTGAGAATCAAATACTAATTTATTAAACTACTAAGGGTGTTTTATATAAAACTTTACTATGGTCAGTAAAAAGTGAAATGTATTGTAACAAAGATATGAACACATTAGACAGCATACAAAAACTCTATATATAATTTGGAAAGTCCCTCTTCAAGAATTAAATGGCCAGATTGGGTAAAGCTGTATTAGAGCATTGTAACAATTATTAGAATTTTAGTTCCAGAGTTTCCTCAAACTTGGTGAGTTTAAAACGTGGATTTCCACTCCCAAAATTTCCTAACCAGAATGCTAGAATTCTGGAAATTGAAATTCACATGACTTAAAGTCACCAAGTTTGAGAAACACTGGACACTTTATTCCCATTATATATCTTGCTCTTTGTGCATTAATTACAAATATCAGAAGTTGCTGAATAATCTTTGTCTTTAGTAATTTAGAATTTCCTTTCTTCTTTCATGATAGAAAATGAGCAAAGGATTGGGTTTTTACCCCTTCCACAGGGTGAACCAAAGCTGAATTTAGGGTGCACGGAATTATCTATCCATTTATATTTAAATTGGTAGGACTTAAGTATGTCACTTAATGCTCATTTAAATATTTTTGAAGTTTTTATTCCTATTTTTTCATTACTAAAAACTATCCCAAAGCTAGGTACAATTTCCTGAGGGGAAAATAGTTTTCAATAATTATTTAGTAAAATTATAACAATGTTCCAAATTTTAAAGGAAATTTGAGTATGATTTTGTGATTATGTTCATATAACATACCAATCACAAGCCCACTAACCATAGTTTAACTTCTGGTGTTATGCAAAATCTACTAGCAGTTAATTTTTTGCAAATGCAGAAAATAAGGTTAATTTAACATAGCTATGTAAAAAAAAAACCTTTTGTTTTCACAAAAGGCAGATATCCAGCTTGTGAGTCTTAATTTATAATTTGTTTGAGCCACTAATTAGAAGCAGGTGCAGAGTAGCAGTGAAGAAGCAATGAAATCTATTACCTTCCACTTTCTATAAACTCTATATTGTCCATTCTGCTGATTCCTTCTTGGCTTTATGCAGTATATTAATAACTCATAATTTTCCTTAATAACTTAAAGTACTTGGTTAGATTCACCTACATAGTGAATCATAAATTAAACACACTGACTAGGCCCATACAACAGACTGAGACAAACTAGCCAGTTGCATATTAGCTTAATATGTTATGTAAATCTACCCTAACTGAGGGTTTGTTTATAAACAAACCCTTGTTTATAAACCTTCAATTCTTTACTTAAAAAACAATAATTTAACATCCAACAAAAGATGGAGAATACCTGACTTAGCAAAATAGAACTCAGAATAATTGCAAATGTAAATATGAACCAGCAAATAATGTAGCCAGAAATGAGTTTTATTTCCAAATCATGAAAAATAATTGTTTCATTTCATTTGATCAGACTGTGAAGGGGCGTTGGACTTACCTGATACGCTCCTTCTCGTCGTGTAGAGATAATCCCAAAATTATTGGGTTAGTCTTGTCATTACCTAGATCTACTGACTGAGAACTAAAGCTATAAAAGAGGCCAGGCTCCTTCCCCAGCCCAGTTTCTGCGAAGGAATCAAACGATCACAATGCCAACTTCAAGTATAACCAAACTTTATTGTCAGTGC